>RJWM01013931.1:0-51897 GCA_004363535.1 Dasyprocta punctata | reverse complement strand
TTACAATTCTTAAAGAAAGCCTTAAAATGGTATAAAAAAACTGTAACAGCTAATTTGTGATACTGCAGTTGTAAGTGCATATGATACGCACCAGCGATAGGGTACGCATACTATTTCTATGTTAAAATTTAGACAATTAATTGTTGATAAATTTCATGACTATAAATAAATTTATTTTAATAAATTTGTTCCTTGTAATATTTTAATTGGTATAAACAGTATTAATATTTATATTTGGGCAGTAATTATTCAAATTCAAGCTACTAGATTTGGTCCATTTATAGACTTTTAATTAATTTTATTAGTAAAAAGACTGATAAAAGTGATTAACTCCATTTGTACCACAAGTGTGTAAGCAGATGGATGGGACAGTCATGCATGTATTGCTGGTAGTTCAAGCCAGTGAGAATGTGTTAAACTTATGAACCTCCTGCATCAGCCTCCTGAGAAGCTTGAGTAATTGGCATTATGGGAATGCACCACAACACCTGTGCTTCTGGAGGTTTTTGGTGTTATTGGGGACTAAACCGAGGGCCTTTGCACTGAGCAAGGCCCTTTTTATTTTGATGCAGGGTCTCACTAAGTTGCTGTTGCCCAACTTGGGCTTTCAGAGTGCTGGGATCACAAGGATGTACCACTGTACCTAGCACTTATATAGGTTTTTGTTTTTGTTTTTAGACAAGGCCTTGCTATGCAGTTTAGACTGGCCTTGAACTTTCTTATGTAGACCATGCTGGCCTCAAACTCACAGTGATTCATCCTGCCTCAGCCTCCCAAGTGCTGGGATTATGGACTGTAGTTGTTTTTTTCTTTTCTTTTTCTCTCTCTCTCTCTTTTTTTTGGTTCTGGGAATTGAACTCAGCACCTTGTGCTTGCCAGGCAGGCTCCTGTGCCACTGAGCTATATATCAGGCCCTGTAGTTTTTGAGTTGGTGCCAGGCTTGTTTTTCCCTTCCAGAGTCTGAATTCTAAATAGTGAGTTAATGCATTTTTGTAAATAATGCCATTCTCCACAGTATCCAGAGGTCAGTGCAGTTCTAAGCTCTGGCTCTCCCTTCATCTACCTTGAGCAGTTGGATTATTTCTGACTCTTTGTCCAACATTGTTTCTGCTTTGCTGGGAGTGGATACCCCGTGGGACTCAGTGAAAGCTCCAGCCTGATGAACTTCATCAGGCTCAGGAGATGAACTACTCATGTACTCCCATTATCCTCTGTGGGAATACTGAGAGAAGAAGGCTAGTGATGAAGATGCCCAGAGAGGGATAGGCATTTTTAAACTCCAAAGCACCCCGTATGTCAGTCTCATATGACTTGTGCAGGTACAGATACATAAAAGTGTGATAGACATGTTTAGTTCTCTGGGACTTTGTACCTAATGAGATGGAGACAAAGGCTGCCTTTTTTTCTTTTACAGATATCATAACCATTCCTGTGACCAGTCCAGGTCTCTCAAATGGTATTAGTCATATTTCTGTTGCTGGGACAGAATACCTGACATACAAAACTTAAAGGAGAAAAAGTTCATTTTGCCTTGCAGTTTTCAGAGGATTCAGTCTATGGTTGGCTGGCTCCAAGGCAGAAGTATCACCGGCAAAGTAGGTGGTGAAGAGGAAGGGTGTTTGCTTCAGAGGAGCCAGGAAGCAGAGGATGAGGGGCTGGGTTAAGGCACATCCTTTCTGGTTATGCTCCAGTGACCTCCTTCCGTAACTAGGCCTCACCTCCTGATGACATATTCAGCTATGAACTTGGTAAAGGACTACTCTATCCATGAGGTTGGTACCCCTGAGATCTAACCACTTTCCAGAAATCCCACCACTCAACTCATGAGCCTTTTGGGAAACACTTAGATCTGAACATTAACACTTGAATAGTATAGAGTAGACAAGTGCCACTGGCCAGTGTCTGACATTATAATACAGAATTGGACTCTTGTGTTTAATTTTAGGTGGGCAGTCGACCTGATAGCTTTGGGGACTCCCGGGAGAAGGTTGTGGCGTTCAGCTTTGATTACTGCTACTGGTCAGTTAACCCAGAGGACCCTCAGTATGCATCTCAAGATGTGGTAATGTACTTTTTCCTTCATGCTCCTGAGGTTTTTTTTTTTTTTTTTTGGATACTGATACTGGGGATTGGGCCCAGAACCTTTGCACTGAACTACATCCCCAGTCCTTTTATATTTTTATAGTTGAATGAAGGTCTTCAAGTTGCCCAGGATGGGCTCAAACTTGGACTCCTTCTGCCCCAACCACCCAGTGTGCTGAGATTACCAGCATGCACCATGACCCTTGGCTTCTCAGATCTTTTTTAAAAAAATATTTATCATAAAGGTAGTTTTCAAAGACATTACAACACAGTTGTACAGATTGGGAATATTCTAATTGATACTTCAAAATTTAAAAAAAATTTAATACAAAATTCCAGATTTTTAAAAAGAAAAGATTTCAATGCAACAAAAGATCATTGGCCAAAAAAAAGAAAAAAAGAAAAAAAAAAGATCATTGGCCTTTTCAAGTATTATTTCTATGGTCATGTTAACAAAAGAAATTTATTTCAGATGCATACATATCATTGTGTAGTTTCTCAGTTCGTCATAACTGGATAATTACTGATAAATTAGCATAGAATCTGGCTCCTGACTATTTCTTTCTTAAGATATTTTGGTCACAAACTAATGATAGTTTGGTCTAAGGAAAGGTAATGATCAAACCTGAAGGAGGTGGAAGAAGACTGCTTGGTCAGGGCATGGAATTAGCTAGTGCTCATCTAGGCTTGAGTCTCAGCATGATTCTCGCAGTATAAGTTAGCTCAGGTGGTATTTGGATCTTGTGATAGTGAATGTGGCTCTCCTCAGTCAAGTCCTTCAATTGTGTGCAGTGGATGAACTGGGAATCTTAGAGGCTAGTTCTCTGAGTCTTAGGGCTGAACATGTGCTCCTAAGCAGAGGGTTAAAGGGCTAGACATTAGTCCGGCAGTCTGCAAGGTATATATAGGGACAAATTCTGTTGCCTGGGGATTGAGAAGATAAGCCAAGGCGTTGCCAGCTGAGCTGTTGGTCATCATTTTTTGTGTGTGTACATTTGTTTATTTTGAGACAGGGTCTCACTATGTAGTTTAGGCTGGCTTTGAACTCATGGTGATCCTCCTGCCTCAGCTTCCCAAGTGCTGGGATTATAGGCATCTGACATCACACCTGACTGGTCATCCTTCTTGTGCCTTTTAGTTTTTATTTCTATGTTTTGAAGGCAGCCAGTGATGTGGTCAGTGGGTTCATAGGACCTCCATGTTTCTAGAAATCAACAGCATTCTCTTGGTTGGTGCTTGTCACAAACCATACTCTTAGTTCCCATTGTGCCCAGTTAGCCTTACCTACTTCAATTTTATGTTCACAGATGATAGTGCTCACTGGAGCAGCCACTGGGGTATTCTGTGAAAAACTCTCTAAAATTAGAAAAAGCGTGCGTTTGGCATTATATATTCAGTATTAATATACTTAATTATGAAAGAAAAGAATACTATAGGAATGTGTCCTTAGGAAACACCATTGGAAATGGAAATATTTTTGGAAAGACCTGGACAACCACTGCCTATGAGTGTATATACCTTTCTTTTTTCTTTTTGAGACAGGGTCTTTGCAGTCTGGCCTTGAACTCACTTTGTAGCCCAGGCTGGCCTTGAACTTGCAGCAATCTTCCTGCCTCTGCCTCCAGAGTGCTTGGGATTACAGGTGTATACCACCAACAGCTTCAGCTATACTTTCCAGTGAAAAGCCAGCATCTGTTTTCTGCTTACTTTTGTCTTTTGTGAAACTTTTGTGAAATTATCAAGTCTGAGTTACAAAAGGGAGATTACACTAATTTTCTGCTAATAATTACTGAATAGGTCTAAACCATGGAGGCATTCCCTGTTCTCCCTTTCATAGGAGAGCATAGAGAAACAAGATCCTAGGGCTCTGTGGAATCTCTTGTCTCTGTGGGCCCTTTTTGTTGTGAGTGAACCACCTTCATAGTCTTGATCTGTTTGCTGTAAATAGTAGAAAAGGGAAGTGTGGCCATTACTTGACTCCTGTCCAGTCTTCTCTGTTGTTTGGAATATAAGGGCACTGGCAGGTCTAAGCTTGCTTTGTGGCCCTTGATTTTTATTCCAGCACTCAGTGTGTGTGTGAGGTATCTGGTTACTGATATTTGTAACTCTTCCACTGAAATCTTCCAAAAAGAGCCAGGAAAGGAACTTACTCTCAGTAAGAGATGATGGAGCTCCTATGCCAAGACACCACATGACTGCATTCGTCACATAGGAGACAGTGGCCTTTCTATTAGCAGGAAGTATGAGCATTCTGATAACTGTTTCAGATCTCCCTGACCATGGTACGCTGATGCCTGTAATGAATTTACAGAGGAAGAATTAGCTATTTTATGTAAAATTTTTGATAAAACAATGATTTTGGAAGAAATGTGTATGTATTATACACGTACGCTATTATCAACATGTATGAGTTTTGTGTGTGGCTCATGTTTTAAATTTATGTAGTTTAATTGTATAAGTAATCTAGTGGAAACCCAGAAGACAGTAGAGGAGGAGAATTCATAAATATGATTTTTCTGTTGCCTGATTTGAAAGTTAATGAAAAGTTCACGTAAGATCAGACAGGAAGCCTGTGCAAAGAGATAAAACCAATGTCTCCTGAGATTTATTCTGTCGTGTTTATTAATTATCTGAGTCCCTCATCAGTTCCAGGAGAATGAGGATAGAAGAGAGAAGGAAGGGAGCCTCTGTCACAGGCTGGAACAGGGCCAAAGGTCCAATATGTTAGGACTAAATGCCAAATGATGTAATCAGTGGGCTTCATTACTTTAACATAAAAATCAAAGCCAAGAATCAATCCTAATTGCCATGGCTCTAAGGTCACCAGTGGTACGAGATGGCATGTCATAAAATTGTAGAACTTGGAAATTAAAGAATTTAGATGTTATCTATCTTTAGTTCTAGAGAATTTGCAATCACATTTGGTGAGAGAATTCAGTATTATTTAAGTATAATTTAGATATACTAAAATTAATCTGTAATTGTACAGCATGTCATCCTAGGAGTTTTGACAAACACAGGTATGTTACTAGTATTACAATGTGTGTGTGTATGTGTGTGTGTGTGTGTGTGTGTGTGTGTGTGTATGTTTTTGAGGTAGTCTCTATATAGCCCAGATTAGCTCTAAACTTTTTTTTTTTCTTGAGACAGGTCTTGCTATGTATTTCAGGTTGGCTGCAAACTCATGGCAATTCTTCTGCCTCAGCCCCCCAAATGCTGGAATTACAGGCATGCACTATCATGCCCAGCCCTGGCATCAAATTCTTGGTCCTCCTGCTTTAACCTTCTTAATGCTGGAGTTAAGGTGGGCACCACCATGCCCAGCAGTTTAAGGCAGGCCTTTGTTGGTCTAATTTTTTTTGAGACAGGGTCTCTTTATGCCTTCAGCTCACTTTGTAGCCCAGGCTGGTCTCGAATTTGTGATGATCCTCCTGCCTCAGCCTCCCAAGTGCTGGGATTACTAGTGTGTGCCACCACACCTGGTTATGTTGGTCTAAATTGTATGTCCGCACTTTGTGACTATTTGGACTTGCAGCCAAAGCTTTTCTTCAAAGTTGGTCTACATTTTATCTGGTTTGATTTACAACATAAAGTCAGTCTCTGTTTCTCTAACATAAAGTCAGTCTCTGTTTCTCTAAATTTGAACCTAGGTTTGAGTTCAGGTGGAGCCATTTAATAGCTAATGTAATTTTTTTTTTTTTTTTTTTTTTTTTTTTTTTTTTTTTTTTTTTTTTTTTTTTTTTTTTTTTGCGGCACCAGGGATTGAACTCACAGCCTTGCGCCTGCCAGGGCAGGCGTTTAAGCCACTGAGCCAAACTCCCGGCCCTGGTTTTTTGAGGCAGGGTCGCACTATGTAGCTCAGGCCGGCCTTGCGCGCGTTGTAGCCCAAGCTGGCCTCGAACTCACAAGGCTCCTCCTACCTCAGCCTCCCGAGTGCTGGGATTAAAGGCGTGCGCCACCACGCCCGGCTTAGCTAATGTATTTTGGATAAGTTACTTTACTTTTCTGCCTCCTAGCTTTATTAGTGATAGTAGTACATGCCTTCAAGAGTTACTGTGGAAAAAAATGAAGTAATTATGTAAGGTCCTCAGGACAGTGGTTGGCTAGTCATTAGCCAAGGAACTCTATGAGTTTGTTTTTCCTTATCGGAGTCCAGCAGGTGTATGTTGTTTGTAAATAGAAATTATCAAAGTGATTCCAAAATTTACCTGGAAACACAAAGAACCAAAAATATCCAAACTGATTTTGAAAAAGCAAAAAGAAAGAGATTTTAGGCTTTGCACTTTAAACATTTACTAAAAAGGTAGTGTAATCAAGGCACTGTATTCTTGGCGGTAACAAATCGAGCGCCTTCTGCAAAATTTATATTTATGGTCATTTGCTTCCTATGCAGGTGCTGAGGCAATTTGGAAAAAGATGAGTGTTTTAAAATGGTTCTGAGACAACTGCCTATCAATATGTTAAAAAATGAACTGAATCTTACTTTGTACAAACATGAAAATTCACTCAAAATAGAACACAGGTCTAGATATATATGCTAACAGTAATAACTGTTGCCATGAATGAGGAGAAATTACAACCTTCGTATACTGCTGATGAGCATGAAAAGTGGTACAGCCACTTTGGAAAAGGCTTAGTCATTTCTTAGGTTAAAGAATCATATAATCCAGAAATTGTAGTCTTAGCTATATACACAAGAGATAGGCCTGGGGCTGTAGCTCAGTGGTAGAGTGCTTACCTGGCTTGCCTAGCATGTACAAGACCCAGAGTTCAATCCCCAGTACCACACATACAAGCACACACAAAGAAATGAAAACAGCTCTACACAAAACCTTGCACAAAAAAAGCTTAGAGTGTTACTTACAATAGCCAAAGCTTAGAAATAGTCTAGATGTTCATCGACTGCTGAATGGAGAAAATGCGGCATATTTATGCAATGGAATATTAATTTAACAATATAAAGGAATATTCCATCAATGTTCTTTTTATTCTACCTACTCAGTTTCTTGAATCTCTATCTTTCTCCCCATTCTACCATTGCTTTAATTAAAATCTTTCTAATAGCTTTCCAACTAATCTGTTTTTTGTTTTGTTTGTATTCTTTGAGATGGTTTTGCTTTGTTGCCCAGGCTGGTTGAGAACTTGGCTCAAACAATCCTCATGCTTCAGCTTCCCTAGTAGTTGGGATTATAGGCATGTACTGTCACATCAGGCTGAACTAATCTCTTTGATCCTAGATCTGCTCTTCTCCAGTATGTGGTCTGCACAGTCCCAGAAAAGTCACCAGAAGAAATAAATCTGATCCTGCTGTTTTACCGAATGAAACTCTTTGAGTTCTCCCACTCTCTGCCCTGTTCCTCTCCACTGCAAGAGTAAACCTCTAAGCTCTTTTGATCATGTGATGAATGCAGGTTTTTAACATGCATGCCTAAATACGTATATTCACATATCATTTCAATTATTGAACTGATTTACTACATACACAAAATTGATTTTTAAAAGCATGACATAGAAAGAAAGGAGTTCTTAGGCCAGGATTTAGCTCAGTGGTGAAAGTGCCTGCCTGGCAAGTGTGAGGTCTTGAGTTTGATCCCTGATACCAACACAAACAAACAAAAAAACAAAAACAAGAAAGGAGTTCTCATTTTCTTCTCCACTCCTATTGTTTTGAGTACTTACACTCTCTGTGGAGATCACCCATTCAAAGAGAAAAGTCCAAGCTCCCTAGCATGACATACAAGGTTGTTCCCTCCCTATATGTCCAACTTTTTTTTTTTTTTTTGGTGGCACCAGAGATCAAACTCACAACCTCGCACCTGCAAGGGCAGGTGCTTAAGCCACTGAGCCGAACTCCCGGCTCTAGTTTTTTTGAGGCAGGGTCGCACTATGTAGGTCAGGGCAGTCTTGTGCTCGCCTTGTAGCCCAAGCCAGCCCCGAACTCACAACGCTCCTCCTACCTCAGCCTCCCGAGTGCTAGGATTAAAGGCATGGGCCACCACGCCCGGCTTATGTATCCAATTTAACCTTCAGCACTTCACCCCACATACCATATGCTTCAGCCATGACAAATTGTCTGTATTCCTTTGATGAACAAGAAATAAAATTTTAAAGTTTTGAAATAAAATAGACATCTCTGCATTTTTGCAGTTGTTCCTCCTTTCTGGAATGTCCTTTTCCTTTCCAGCCTCCTAAGTACTCATTCAAATCAAGTGTCATTGCCTCTCTCCGGTTGATTATTCTCATCTTTGTACGCTTATGTCTATTATCCCTAGACAATATTAAAATTACATATGTGCCTTTTTGTCCTACAAACTCTGCCACAGTCCTTTAGCTTCTTGGGGACAGAGGACAGTTATGACATCCAACCAGAGACTCTTGTCACTTGAATAGTGTGATAGTCCATGAGTTTTTGAGTGGTATCACTTGGGTCCCTGGTGTGATACACATTATAATAGTGCAAGAGAAGCAAGGCCAAAGCTTTTTTCAAAGAGTTGAACTAGATTTTAAAAGCTACTCTCTGATCTGGATATGATCCTTTTTGGAAGTGGCATGCTCTGCTTGAAAAACTAAAGTAACTTCCCTTCCTCCTGGTGAGGAACATCTGTTATGGACTGTATGTGGCTGTTCAAAACAAATTCAAACTGAGTCAACAAAAAGCGTGTCCAGGAACAAAAAACTACCCAGCCCTTTGTGGAAATTAATTGCTCTTATTCTCCTGGGAATCTTTATTTTAAAATGGCCTGTTACTTGGCTAAAACACAATACCTAAGATACTTGTAACTTTTCCAGATAAAATCATCATGTGAGTGAGCAGGAGATTTTCTCCCCACAAGTACTGAATTCAAAATGAAAATTACAAGCTTGGAGTGGGGGCACATGCCTGTAATCTCAGCACTTGGGAGGCTGAGGCAGGAGGATCGCTGTGTGTTTGAGGCCATCTTGGGCTGCAAAGTGAGTTCAAGGCCAGCCCGGGCTGCATAGTGAAACCCTGTCTCAAAAAAGAAAGAAAGAAAGAAAGATTAAGTAGTAAGATGCTTGCACCCATTGTTTTTATGTTTATTTGGTCTTCGCAGTATGGTGAACACTAAACAGCACACAAAGTACAGCATTGTCGGCCCTCTGAGAGCCCTGAGGGAGTGAGTCCATATTCTGCAATGTTTTCACCAGTTCTGGATTTCACCATGGGGATGTCAAGAGCTTGGGGAGGCTTCAGAGGGAAGCACACACACCCCAGAAAGTGATTAAAGAGCTGGGCTGCAGGAACTATGAGGAGAGCTGCTGTTAGTATAGTGCATGCTATGTGCATTTGGCATGTGGTTATATAGTGAAGGAATGTTGGTTCAGGAAGAGGTGGAAGACAGGTGATAAGGCTCCCTAGGTGTAGAACAGGATGAGTTTTATAGTTTATGGAGCATGAGAACTAGCTGGTCTTCATTCCTTCCCATTAGGCCAAAATAGAGGGTTTCAATTAAATTGCAGAGACTTGTATGTAATTGCACATGAAGAGCAATGTGTACAGAAGTTTTGAATCCTGATATGTGGTATTTATAGTTTGACGTTAGAATTTCAGTGTCAATGTTGGAAGAAGTTGCTAGAGAACTTTCAGGATGCTTATTTTAGAGATCGATGATGGCCTAGCTGAGTGTGGTGACACATACTTGTAATCCCAGCACTTGTCCCAATTTTAGTACATGTGTTGCTGAAGCTAGCATAGTTCCAGTACTCTGGAGGCAGAGGCAGGAGGATGCCAGTGAGTTTTGAAGGTCAGCCTGCACTAAATAGTGAGACCCTGTCTCAAAAAGCAAAGCAACAACAAAAACAAACAAGATGATGGCCTAGAGCGAGGTATAATGGTACTTGCCTGTTATCTCAACTTGGAGGCTGAGGTAGGATCACAAATTCGAGCCCAACCTGGGCAACATAGCAACTCAGCAAGACCCATCTCAAAGTAATAAAAGGGCTGGGGATGTAGTTCAGTTTGAAGATCATGGGTTTAATTGCCAGTGCTACCAAGGGAAGGGGGAGTGGCTTAGAAAAACAAAATATCAGTTATAGATTTTTTTTCTTTTTAGTGAGTCCACAATTGTTCTTCAGGTTGCAGGAAAATGCCTGTTGCTTATTTTAGTGGTGGAAGCCATGAACTGCAAGCACAAACATCTAGCATGGCAGATAATGTGCTGCTAGAAGAATCCCGAGGAGGGATTTTAGTTTTTAGACCAGATTTGTTCCCAGCTCAGTCAAGTTGAGGAAATGGCACTGTTATCATCCAGTAATACGGAAGGAGAGTATTAAGTGCCTGTTATAGTGGGTGGGACCAGGCTGTGATCAGATATTCCTGCCATAGAAATCTACATTATTTCTGTCTGGAGACTTCAATGTATTACAAGGTGAAGGCAAATAATCTATTATCTACTGCCTCAAGAAAGTAGGGTGTCAGGCATGGTGGTGTAATTCCAGCACTTGGGAGACTGAGGCCATGAGGATCATCATGAGTTCAAGGCCAGCCTGGACTGCATAGTGATTTGAAGGCCAGCCTGAATTACACAATGAGATCCTGTCTCAAGAAAACAAAACAAAACAAAAAATAGGGCGAGGTAAAGAGGAGTATGACCCTTTTTTTTTTTTTTTTTTGTCTCCTGTTGTATTTCTTGATCGTGGAGTTTGAATGAAGAGTTTGGGGAAAGAATAAAGAAGGTAGAAGAGTTACTGAAACTGAAAAGGTACCTTGGAGGATCAAAAGGAGGAGGGAACACAAGAAACTACAATGAGGAGAAATTTGAGCACTTACAAAAGGATAGAAGCTGGGCATGGTGCTGCACGCCTTTAATCCCAGCACTTGGGAAGCTGAGGTAGGAGGTGCGTTGTGAGTTCTTGGCTGGCTTGGGCTACAACATGAGCTCAAGGCCGGCCTGAGTTACATAGTGTGACCCTGCCTCAAAAAACTAGGGCTGGGAGTTTGGCTCGGTGGCTTAAGCACCTGTCTGGCAGGTACAAGGTTGTGAGTTCGATCCCCGGTGCCAGCAAAAAAAAAAAAAAAAAAAAAAAAAAAGGTAGATACTATTAGGATTATATTACTTTTTTTTTTTGGGGGGGGACAGTCTCACTAGATAATGAAGACTGACCTTGAACTCACTATGTAACTAAGGCTGGCCTTGAACTCCAAATGATCCTCCTGCTTCAGCCTTTTGAATGACGGGGTTATAGGAATGTGCCATCATGCTCAGCTGTTATATCACTTTTAGCAGCAAGTATTATCTTCATTTGAAGGGGAAGAATAAACTCAGATTAGCAACTTGCTTATGGTCACACAACTGAGTGGTAGGACCAGCAGTCAGATCCTTGACACTGTGAATCCGCAGCTTAGTCTTTCACTTTGCACACACATGCAGGTTTGTTTCTGTATTTCCAGTGCTGCACATCCTAAAGATCAATTAATGGCTATTGGATTAATCAGTCAATTGGTGATATGATGGATGTTGTAGTTAGGGTTTGCAAGGAAAACAATTTAATATAGGACACATAATTCATAGAATTATTTTATAATAGTCACCCAAAGAGTCAAATACAATAAAAGTGCAGGAGATCTGTCCACACACTGAAGACCCAAAGACTCCAGTTGAGGGCCTGGATCCCATGGCAGTGTCCTGCATGAATCCAGCTGAAGACCTAGAGCCCATGACAATGTCTCATACAAATTTGTTTCATGGATCTGCTGCTGGGAAGGCCCAAGGATCGGTAATGAACGCTAGAAAGTCTGTGCCAGCAGGATGAAGGATCTGTGCCAGTAGACTGAGGGATCTGCACTGGAGCCAGTAAGAACCAGAGCTCTCCTGAAAAGTACCACAGCCATCCTCGGCGACAACGAGGTCCTGAACTCCTCCAATGATGAGAACAGTCGAGTTTATACCAGGAAGCCAATGTGAAAGCTTCTCCAGGAGACTGAACAGCACATCACCTTTCCCTCCAGAGCCAGGAAGCGATGCTCAAAGAACTAGTGCTCCCACAAAGTGAACCACAACCATTCTCAGTGACAAGGTCCTAAGCTCCCCTGATGATGAGAGCAGCTAAGTTCACATCAAGAAAGAAGCTCAACAAGCTCCTCCAGAACCAGTGGCAACAGGAGAACCGACAACACTACTTCTTGCTCTCAAGTTCTCCTTTTTATGTTGCTGGCAACAATCCTCAGTTGGGCGCACCTAGCACTACGCTGATTAATTTAGCTGGGTGTTACAAGTTGACCACCAGTTGTCAGTCCACCACAATAGATGATAGATAAGATGGGACTTTGCTTACTTGAATTTTTTTTCTGAGGTGTGTGTGTAGTATTGCAGATTGAACTCAGGGCCTTTAACATGCTGGGCACATGATCTACCACTGAGCTGCATTCCTAGATCCTCCTCCTTGAATTTACTGCCTGTTTTGAGAAGCTTTCCAGTTTTCTCTGGTTATAGAAGCACTGCTAGAGGGGCTGGAGTCATGTGGGTGTTAAAGCATTTTCTCATGAATATTTGCAGATATGTGTACATTCCATCAGTAGTCAAAACGGAGATGGAAGTAGAAGGGAGAAACCATAAGAAAAAGCCTTTTTGTGCAATAGTTGGATGGGACTCTGCTGGGTGAGTGGGGGAAGGGAGATTACCATGAGTGTTTCATTTCAGTATGTTCCCTGTGCCAGCAGCACAGCTGCTTAGCTCCATAAGCATTTTCATGGACTGGATTTTAAAGCAATAAGGTCATTCTTTTTGGCTTTGTCTAACTTGTTTTCCCCCCTCTAGAAACTTGACTGTGAATCATTAAAGAATAGCTTTCAGATTCATAGAAACATCTGAAGGACAGTGATCCTTGACACTTTATGTTTGCTGCTGGTGCCAAATGCCTATGCAGAAATGAACAGTAGAAACTAGAAACAGTTGTGGCACATGTCTATTATCCCAGCACTTGGGAGGCTGAGGCAGGAGGATTGCCAGGAGTTCTAGCCCAGGCTGGCCTGGAACTTCCAGCAATACTTCTGTCTTAGTTTTTTGAGGGTTGGGATTAAAGGTGTGTGCCTACCTACCTGACTGAGAATTCTTTTAAATTGAGAAAGCTTGTTTGGCTTTTTTGCCTTTGTGAGTCAAGGAATTTCTGGTCTTAGCTAGACCCCTTCAGATCTAGGCTGAAGAGAGGTTTTCTGCAGGGAAGACATGCTCAGAACTTCATAATTATTTGCAGAACCAGGGTACCATAAGCATAAATATAAGAGTTCTTGAGATGTCTCTTGATGATTTTTGCAGTGCTGAGAAATTTCCTTCTATTTCCTCTGTACCCCTTACACTTGGGTTTAATTCACGGTTTAAATGGGTTGTCAGTTGCTCGAAGGTAAGAAGTATGATGATGGCATTAATTAATTGGTTTAACAGTGTTTGGGAGAAAAACCAATTTGTAAAATGATCTAAACAAGAGAACAGAAAACAGAAGAGTGGCTCTTTAAGCAAAAAACTGTATGTTCACATTAGACATACATGCAAACATCAGGTTTTGAGCAAGTCTGGTATCTCACTCAAGATTCTTTGTTTTTAGATGTTCTAATGAGCTGCAGATGCCCATGTCATCTTTCTGTACCCCCCACTGTTGGTTGGAGACCTGTTTTCCTCACTTCTCAGACCTTCGGCTTGGGACCATAGTATTTCATGTTTGCTCTTTTTGGAACCTGCACAGGGGTATCATGCAAATCTGTTCTTGTTTCAGAATGGTAGAAGGATTATTATTTAACTTTTTTTTTTTTTTTTTTTTTTTTTTATGGCACCAGGGATTGAACTCACAACCTCACGCCTGTCAGACAGGTGCTTAAGTCACTGAGCCAAACTTCCGGCCCTGGTTTTTTGAGGCAGGGTTGCACTGTGTAGCTCAGGCCGGCCTTGCGCTCACATTGTAGCCCAAGCTGGCCTCAAATTCACAACGCTCCTCCTACCTCAGCCTCCTGAGTGCTGGGATTAAAGGCATGCGCCACCACGCCTGGCCTATTATTTAACATTTAAAGCCCCTTCTTTGCTTCTTTCTTTCCTTTTTTTTTTTTAATTATTAAATGTGGACTTTATATGCCAGAAACATGAACTAAGATTGATAACTTTCCTTCCTTTTCTTTTCTTTTTTTTTTTTTTTTTTATTGCTGGGAATTTGACCTAAGGCCTTGTGCATGCTAGGCAAGAGATACTCCTGAGCTACTTTCTGGCCCTTTTATTTATTTTGATTTATTTTAAGATAAGGCTCGACTAAATTGCCCAAGCTGACCTCAAGTTTGGCAATACTGCTACCTTAACCCCCTGAATAATCAGGTTTACAGGTGGGTACCATCATGTCTGACTCCCCAGTTTTGAATTTGAAATTGTAAAAGAGAGATTCCCTGGGGGTTCATCTCAGGTAGAAGCAGTAGACTCAAGCTCAGAGATCACTGTCAGTATATAAGTAGTCCTTCCTGCTTTTTGTGATACTGAGGGTATCAAATTCAGTGCCTTTGCACTGAGCTAGCTCCTTAGCTACTTTTATTTTTTATTTTGAGATAAGTCACTGAGTTACCCATGCTGGGCACAAAATTTTGATCCTCCTGTCTCAGTCTCCCAGAGTGGTGTGCTAGGATTACAGGTGTGCACCACCATGGCTGGTTACACATAACCCCTTAAATAGCTAGTCCTTCAAAGTGGAAGAGGCAGGCAGAAGAGTGTGCTCAAACTTTCTTCTCTGTTGTTTTTTCCTTTGAGACAGGATCTCGCTGTGTTATTCAGGCAGGTTTTGAACTCACTATGTGACTCAGGCTGGCAATTGAACTTATGGTGATCCTCCTGCCTCAGCCTCCCAAATGCTGAAATTATAGGTGTGTGCTCCCAAACCTGGCTTTTAACCTTTTCTTGCACCTCTTCCTAGAAGCCGGAGATTCTTTCTCCTTTTCTTTTCTTTTCTTTGCTTTTCTTTTCTTTTTTCTTTTCTTTTCTTTCTTTTTTGTACCAGGGATTGAACTCACAACTTCACGCCTGCCAGGCAGGGGAGATCATTTCTTTGTCAGTCATTCCATTGCTTTAGTCTTGTCTGTCTCATTAAGCAATTAGATGCAAACACTTTCTAGGGATATTTACTGCAATGGTGTAGGAGGAAGGTTGATAGATTCTCCATGCAGTTGATAGAGATAGTGATTCTGTTGAGAAAAGATCTGAGGGGTGGAAACCCTTGCTTACACTTCTTTTCTTGCTCTTTCCTTCCCATTAAACTAACCCCAAATTGTTTCTTGTGGTGTGTGGCGTTGTGCAAAGTAGAAACATGTAGTGGTCTTTGACTGGTGTTGCTTTTCCTTTTTTCCCACATCAGAAAAGCAACTTTCTTGTTCTGTAAGCATCTGGAAACATTATGAGCTAGAGATTCAATTTCAGGGTTTAGAAAAGTTATATTTAATTTTGGAAAATGTTCTTAATAATCAGCTTCCTGTAGTGGAAAGGGAAAAAAGAAAATAGTACTTTTGAGCCAGGCATGGTGATGCACACCTGTAATCCCAGAATTCAGGAGGTTGAGGCAGGAGGATTGCTGCAAGTTTGAGGCCAGCCTGGGCTACATGGTGAGTTCAAGGCCAACCTGAATTATAAATCAAGACCCTGTCTCAAAAAAAAAAAAAGATTCCGAACAGCTAACTTGCCTAGCATATCATGCATTATTTCACCCATTCTGCTCAGGGCTGGGAGTGGGAGTGCACCGCAGTGTAACCAGAGGTTGCCACAAAGGCATTGGGGCTGTGCACTAACCCTGGAGCCATTGTGCTCCTTTTCCTTCCTGTCGCAGCATAGCACTTCCTGGCACTCCTGTGTGAGTTCTTCATCTCTGAAGCATCTGTTAAGGGACCCTAGCTTCATATTAGGGACAAATGAATGTGTTCATCATCTTCAAGCTGAATCCAGAAGCTGCTTAACAGACATTTTTCAGTTGAATTAAATCCTATAATGCTTTGTAGGTTTATCTTAAATTCTGCCTTCTTTAATTTCAAAGTACTTCTTTTGCAGCCAGGATGAACCTCCCCTAATCAGTGCTTTCCCAGTAGAAGTATTATACAGCATAGAAGATAAATCTCTTAGGCTTCTGTTAGCTTCATTGGAATTTGAGGCTTACTATCCAGTACTGTTTCTTTGAAAATCAGTCCTAGCTCGGTGTAGTGGTTCACACAACTGTAATCCCAGTGCTCTGGGAGACCGAGGCAGGAGGATTGCAAGTTCACAGTAAACCTGGGTAATTTAGCAACTTGGTGAGACCCTGTCTCCAAAGAACACACAAGCAAACAAAAACCTGGGATGCAGCTCAGTGTGAAGGCCCCAGTTCAGTCCCCAATACCCCACCACCACAGGTAAAATTGATTAAACTGGGGACAAGGGGGAAGCGAGTCATGTAGTAAGCGGGCATGCTTAACAGCAGTGACTCTTCCTGTAAAGAGTTAGGATGCTGACTCCTGACTTCCTCAGGGTGATAGAGAACTTTTGGACTGTCAATCCTTAGGATGCGGTTGTATTTGCTTTGCCTTTTGTCTTGAGATCTGGCCCACAGCAGGAGGTGCCTGTCTCCTCAGAGGTCACAAGGTATCTGAACTTTTGCACTGGCTCCTTTGAGGGCCCAGCCCTGTCTGATTGCCTATAATATTTCTGACTAACTCAGTTGCCTGTAACATTAAGATTGGTTTTGATCCAGGCATGGTGGCACATACCTGAAATCCCAGCTACTTGGGAGGCTGAGGCCTGGTCAATTCAGTGAGACCTTGTTTCATTGCAAAAAATAAAAAGGGTTGGGATATATAGCTCAGTGCTCCCTGGATTCAATCCCTAATATTGCAAAAGAGAAAAAGAAAAAAAAAAAAAAAAAAGGACCTCAAGAGACCCATTCAGACTAAACAATATTAAAAACAGGAAACTTGCTTCTAACAGCACTAACAGGATGATTGCCAGAAAACTTTTTCCACACAGGCAGGAATGAGTGTTAAAAACAGAAACTCCATCCTCTAGGCTTGTTTTCTGATATGAAAACATTAGCAACTGAAAGAATATGAAGCTGCTTTGTCCTATTTGAGTACCTCAGAGTGCTGCCTGACCAAACTCATTACTAAAAAGGACCTCTCAGGAACACACTCAAAAATATGAAAACGGGACTAGGGGTTTAGCTCAGTGGCGTAACTGCCTGCCTGGCAAGCATGAGGTCGTGAGTTCGATCGCCAGTACAAAAAAAAAAAAAAAAAAAAAAAATGAATACAGTGCTGTGTGGAAGGTACTGACCTGGTGATTTTAATCTTGTCTAAAACTGAAATATGTGAATATTAATGCAGGCAGAGCTTAGGGGAAACACAGACAACAGTCATAATTTTGTTCAACATATCTATTGCCAGCATTCTGGATTGAGTCCATAGGTTATATATTCATTTATTCAGTCACTGTCAGTGTGCACTGGGCGTTATGCATGGGTGCCATGTGCCTGCCTGAGATCTGTGGTAGTCCCTCCTCTGAAGCACCTCAGGGGTTCACTAGAGTTTGCTTGTGATAGCCCAGGGCATCCTGAGATACAGGGGTCTGACTCCTGCGACTGCTCCTCTTTTTGATGATTTGCTACAAGGGTTAGTAGGGGAGAAAAGGAATCATTTTGGAAGAAAGGAGTGGGGGCAGAGACTAAAAACTAGAGAGAAAAAAGCCAGACATAGTACTCATGCATGTTATACCAGCATTCAGGAGGTTGAGGCGAGGGGATTGTTGTGAGTTCGAGGCCAACCTGGGCTATGTAGTGAGTTCAAGGCCAGCTTGCACTGCACAGTGAGATGCTGTCTCAAAAAACCAAACCAAAACAACAACAACGAAAAAACACAACTAGGGAGAAAATGCACTTTTCTTCCTCAGTGATGTCATTTTGCCTGAATAGGTCTAGTGTTGAAGGTGAAGCTCTCAGGACATTGCAGAAGCCCTGTCTGTAGACTGTATTAGGAACAGGCTTCTGTAGCAGTATCTTCTGGATTTTTTTTCCCCCTGCAGTGCTGGGGATCAAATCCAGAGCTCTGCATACTGTTAAAGTCCCTACTTGACTTCTTAACTTTTGAATATTAGGAGAGGACAAACAGGGCAAACAACCCTGGTAGCCTCTCTCTCCAACCTTCCCTTCTTTTTATGACTTTAGAGACTGTTATGTGGACTCCTTGAACAAACTTTTTTCTAGACCCAAGGCCCAAGATGGTGCTCTTCTCTTTTATTTCTGTTATATTGTGCTTAGTTTATGAAGACTTTTTTTTCTACTGTATTTCAGTGACCATTAAGTGTTGGTCACTGCTGCTTTATCTATATTCCCATTCACTCTCCCATCCTGTATTTTTTTTTTTTTTTTTGCGGCACCGGGGATCGAGCTCACAACCTCGCACCTGCCTGACAGGCGCGTAAGCCGCTGAGCCAAACTCCCAGCCCTGGTTTTTTGAGGCAGGGTCGCACTGTGTAGCTCAGGCTGGCCTTGCGCTCACGTTGTAGCTCAAGCCGGCCTCGAACTCACAACGCTCCGCCTACCTCAGCCTCCTGAGTGCTGGGATTAAAGGCGTGCGCTACCACTCCCGGCTTTCCCATCCTGTATTGTCTTGGCACTAATCCTAGGTGTCACATCAGTTCATCTATAAATATTTTAGTATGTAGCCCTAAAAGATAAGTAATATTTTTTAAAAATCCACAAGATTATCACATCTAAGTAATGACAATAATTCCTTAATATAGAGAATCCAGTCACTGTTTTGATGATTCTGTTCATTTTTGGTATAATTGTATTTAGCAGTAGTCCCATGAAATTGTTTTGTTTTGAATCTCTAATACTGTATAGAGCTGTGTGTGATGGCTCACACCTATAATCCCAGCACTCAGGAGGCTGAGGCAGGAGGATTGTTTGTAGCTCAACCTGGTCTACAAAGTGAGCTCAAGGCCAGCCTGAACTGCCTGGCAAGACCCTGTCTCAAAAAGACCAAAAAAAAAAAAAAAGAAAAAAAAAAAAAGAAAAGAAAGAAGAAAAGAAAGTTAACCAAGTGTGGTAGCACAGGGCTGTGAGGCAGGAGGATGAGGCAAGAAGATCACCAAGAGTTCAAGGCCAGCCTGGGCAACATATTGAGTTCAAAATCAGCCTGAACTGACATGGTGATTCTGTTGCCTCACCCTCTGAAGTGCTAAGATTATAGATGAGTGCCTCCGTGCCTGTTATGGTTGTTACACTGTGTCAATTTGAAAAGTTTAGAAGTTTAACTGAGAGACTCAGCAAGGAGCCAGGATCCTTACTTTGTAAGTATCCTCATCCTGTGCAAGAAGAGGGCACAGAGATTTTGTGAGTACTACACCTGCCCTGGATGGGGAGTGGTGACCTGTGTACAATATAAAGGAGGAGAAGAGGCTTGTTCCCGTCTTTTTGCTCTGGCTGTGCTTGCTTGCTGCTGCCTTG
This sequence comes from Dasyprocta punctata, assembly GCA_004363535.1. Taxonomy (NCBI): domain Eukaryota; kingdom Metazoa; phylum Chordata; class Mammalia; order Rodentia; family Dasyproctidae; genus Dasyprocta; species Dasyprocta punctata. The sequence continues at coordinate 32,367 of RJWM01013931.1, read as the reverse complement.
AAGTATTGCCCTAGTGCCATGCCACCCTGCCTTGCAGCCAGCTGATTATGGACTGAAACCTCCAAAAACTGTAAGCTAAATAGACCTTTCCTTCCTTAATTTTGGGTGTTGGGTATTTTGTCCCAGCAATGAGAGAAAAGTAACCAAGACAACGCCCTACTGATATTTCTGTTTTAGTATTTCAATCTTTGATCCGTTTTGATTTTAGCTTAGTGCATGGTGAGAGAGCTGGGTCTAGGTTCAGTCTTTGGCATATGGGTAAACAGTCTTCCTAGCACCACTATCTTTCCTCCAATGAAAGTATTTTTTTTTTTTTGTGGTACTGGGGATTGAACTCACAACCTCGCACCTGCCAGGGCAGGCGCTTAAGCCACTAAGCCAAACTCCCAGCCCTGGTTTTTTGAGGCAGGGTCGCACTATGTACCTCAGGCTGGCCTTGCGCTCGCATTGTAGCCCAAGCTGGCCTCGAACTCACAACGCTCCGCCTACCTCAGCCTCCTGAGTGCTGAGATTAAAGGCGTGCGCCACCACGCCCGGTCAATGAAAGTATTTTGCCCCTTTGTCAAAGATAAGGTAGCTGAGTGTTCCTGGATTTGTTTCTGCACCCTGTATTCTATTCCACTGATCCACATTTTTTTTTTCCCAAATACCATGCTGCTTTTTTTTTTTTTTAAATCACTGTAGCTTTGTAGTATTACTTGAAGTCTGGGATGGGGTTGCTCCCTGCCTTCCCCTTGTTGCCCAGAGTTGTTTTTGCTATTCTAGGTCCCTTCTGGCTCTGTGTGAATAGTAGGGATTGTTTTCTCCAGTTTTGTGAGAAATGCTACTGGTGTTTTGATTGGAATTGCATTAAATCTGTGTAACAGTTTTGGAAGTATGGCCATTTTGACTGTATTTTTTCTGCCTATCTAAGAAAGGGATATCTTTCCATTTTCTGATATCTTCTTTGATCGCCTTTTTCAGAGTACTGTAGTTTTCATTGTACAGGTTTTTCATTTCCATGGTTAGGTTAATTCCTAAATATTTCAGTTTTCTTTATGCTATTGTGAAAGGTATTGTTTCCCTAATTTCTCTCTTAGTATGTTATTGGTATACAGGAATAGTTTTGGTTTTTGACTTTGTGTCTGCTGTGCTATATTGAATTTGGTTATTAATTCCGAAAGTCTTTTGGTGGAATTTTTGTGGTTTTCTATCGGGGGCCTGCCCAAGAGTCCTGATTGTCTTAAGAGTATGGCTAGAAAAATAAAAAACAGAGACAAGTATAGTAAAGCATCTATGGCTGGGAAGTCAATGTCTCTGGATCAGTCCTCTGCCACTCCCAAAGCAGTCAATGTTTATTAGGTGTATACAGTGATAGGTGGGGCTAGCAAAGGACTACAGTTCAGCAGAAGACTCACATTCAAGAGGGCATAGATGGTCATATGCTGAGAAGGATCTTGTCCTTGATTATAATATAATCCCGGGATGACTCAAGAGGCTGTAGATGATTATATGGTAAGAAGAGTCAGTGGGAAATCTCAGATAAGAGGTATTGATAATCCCAAGCCTCCATTTTATCATCTCTTAGGGAAGTATGCAAAATTAGTCATTGTGAACTAGTGGTCCTTAACAGTCTTCTTTGTAGAGGATCATGTCATCTGCTAGTAATAATTTAACTTATTTCTTTCCTATCTGTATCCCTTTTGTTTAATCTCTTACCTAATGCTCTGATTAATGTTTCGAGAACTATATTGAGTAGGAGTGGTGATAATAGATGTACTTGTCTTGTTCCTGATTTCTTTCAACTTTTCTCCATTTAGGATGATATTGGCTGTTGGTTTGTGATGCTAAGATTTTAATGGGATTAGATTGAAAGTTATCACTATTCATCCAGCACCAGGCAAATTTCTCATTATGGAGATATATTTTACTTATTTTGTTTTGTTTTTGTTGGGAAGGGATTTACTATGTAGTTCAGACTGACCTTGAACTTGAGATGATCCTCCTGCCTCAGCCTCCCAAGTGCTGGAATTATAGGCATGTGCCACCTCCCCTGACTAGAGATACATTTCAATCTGTCCTTTATTTATTTATTTGTTTATTTATTGTGGCCCTGGGCATTGAACTCACAACCTCATGCCTACCAGGCAGGCACTTAAGCCACTGAGCCAAACCCCCAGCCCCAGTCATTTTTTTTTTTTTTTGTGGCACCAGGGATTGAACTCACAACCTCGCGCCTGCCTGACAGGTGCGTAAGCCACTGAGCCAAACTCCCCGCCCTGGTTTTTTGAGGCAGGGTCGCACTATGTAGCTCAGGCCGGCCTTGTGCTCGCGTTGTAGCCCAAGTTGGCCTGAACTCACAACGCTCCTCCTACCTCAGCCTCGCGAGTGCTGGGGTTAAAGGCATTGTCCTTTAATAAGTGTTACATTTATAAAATATACTGAAAGAGAGTGCATTTCTTTCTTTTATTTTTTTTTCAGAAAGTGCATTTCTTTAATAAATACATCAGTCATACAGAAATCTTCAAGATGAAGACAGTGAAGTTTTAGTATGTTTGCTATTTATCATCTCTTTTCAGTTTCTTATACTGATTATGTTGAATACATGCTGTATTTATTTTTTTGTTTTTATTTTTGTCTTCTTGAGTCAGGGTCTCACTAAGCAGTTCAGGCTGGCCTTGAGCTCACTTTGTAGCCCAGGCTGATCCTCCTGCCTCAGCCTGATCCTCCTGCCTCAGCCTCCCAAGTGCTGGGATTACAGGTGTGCTGTACCATGCCCAGCTTTTTTACATGCTGTATTTAATTGTTGCATATAGGATTGTATTATTGTCCTGCATTGTTAGCTATTATCTACATTCTGAAAGCCAACAATCAGGCTTTCTGGGGAGCCTTGCATATATTTTGGGATAGATCCAACCTTGACTGTATGCTTCTCATAGGAGTGGAAGGTAGTATATAAAGGGGTACCAATAAGAAGAAGGATTGGGCAGGTGTGGTATACACTTGATATAATCACAGCACTTGTTAGACTGAGATAAGAAGATCACAAATTCAAGGTCACCCAAGGCTATCTAGTAAGAGTCAGACTCAGGGGGAAAGAAAGACTGGGCATGGTGATGCATGGCTTTAACCCCAGCATTCAGGAGCCTTAGGCAGGAGAATTATGGAGTTTGAGGACAACCTGGACTGCATAGCGAGTTGAAGACTGACCTGAATTACATACTAAGATCCTATCTCAAGAAAAAAACAAAAAACAAAAAACAAAACAAAACAAAAAAAAGAATTGTAGAATTAGTGTCTTAATTACTTTTTACTTGTTGCTGAGACAAAATACCTGACACCCAAAATTAGGGAAGGAAAGGTTTATTCTTACAGTTTCTTGGGAGTTTCAGTCTATACTTAAGTTGGCTCCAAGGCAGCGTGGCGTGGCTGGGCTGCTGTTCATGGCAGCTGCAAGCAGCAAGGTGCGCTGGCGAGAGAAAAGAGGTGGAAGCGGAAGACCCGCCTTCCCTTACACTGTATGTCGGCTCCTCCCCTGGGCAGGTACAACACTCACATTGCCAATCCCGGTGCTAGACAACAAACCAATAACAAACCAATAATTCAGCCCCATTAAAATTATATGAGGACTCGGGGGTACATAGCATATCACCCAATACATAGAGTTTTGTAAACTAAAGGTGTAGTGATGGGGAAAGGAGAGGTAGGTGACATAAATGAGGGATGGCGACCAATAGTTATGGAGATTTTTTTTTTTTTGCGGGGGTACTGGGAATCAAACTCACAACCTTGTGCTTGCCAGGCAGGTGTTTATGCTGCTGAGCTATATCCTTGGTTCGGTTAGGGAGATTTTTCTTTTTTTCCTTTTTTTTTTTTTTTTTTTTTGCGGCACCAGGGATTGAACTCACGGCCTCGCACCTGCCAGGGCAGGCGCTTAAGGCACTGAGCCAAACTCCCGGCCCTGGTTTTTTGAGGCAGGGTCGCACTGTGTAGCTCAGGCCAGCCTTGCGCTCGCATTGTAGCCCAAGCTGGCCTCGAACTCACAACGCTCCGCCTACCTCAGCCTCCCAAGTGCTGGGATTAAAGGTGTGCGCCACCACGCCCGGCTCCTGGCCCTATTTTTTGAGACAGGGTCTCATTATGCAGTTCAGGCTGGCCTTGAACTCACTATGTAGCCCAGGCTGGTCTTGAACTCACAAATATCCTCCTGCCTCAGCCTCTCAAATGCTGGGTTTAATGGCATGCGCCACCACACCTGGCTGGTTATGGAGATTTTTGAGGGGTGATGAAAGTTGTTCAGTCCAACTGGATGACCCTCCTTGAAAGAAGAGCAATTATCTCCATTTTGGCTAAAACTGGTCCTATTTCCATGCATTGCTAAGTGCAAAGTTGGCTAGCACTTTTCCTTATTCCCTCAATTGATGTTAAGCAGCGCAAATCTGTCTAGCTGAGGTACTGATGTGTAGCCTTTGAAGCAAGATGACAGGTCAGTGTTACCCCACCCCTATACCTTCCAAAACACATGTGTGAGCCGGGGAGGGAGAACTACCTTGAGATAAGAGGCTGTGACTTTCCAGGGCATAAAAGATTGCACATCAGAGCTGAAGCACCAAACCCAAAACATTAAATACTACCATGAATTATGTTATGCAGATTACTCCTTCTTCATATACTTCTCTCTGCATATTGCAGAGGTGATTTCAGGCCACCTCCCTAGCTCAGCTCATGGCACTCATTTACTTCCTGCCACTCTCACAGTCATTCATGCTTGAGCCACTCTCCTTGTGGAGTATTAATAAAACCTGGGTTTGGCCCAGGGTTGATGCCTGTGCAAATTCTGAGCAGATTGTTCTCTTTGATACTTTAACACCTATCATGACACTATCTCTTCTTTCTTTTTTGAGGGGGGGCAATACTGAATATTGAACCCAGGACTTCGCCCTGAGCTACATACCCAGCTTCCCCATGCCTTTTTTTTTGGGGGGGTACCAGGAATCGAACTCAGGACTTTGTGATTTCCAGACAGGCGCTGTGCCACTGAGCTATATCCTCAGTCACCCTTTTAAAAATTTTTTTATTTTGAGACAGGGTCTCACTAAGATGCTCAGGCTAGGCTTAAACTTGCAATCCCCTTGCCTCAGACTCCCAGAGTGCTGGGATTACAGGCAGGTGCCATTATGCCCAGCCAATAATGCACTTATAAGATAAATTATTTTAATGTAAGGAGTAAAATATTGTTCATATGCGCAGGACTGTCTTTATGCAACACCTTAAGTTGAAGGAGGAAAGGTTTATTTTGCCTCAGTTTTAGAGGTTTCAGTGCCTCGTTGGCTGGCTCCAAGGCAGAGTGACATAGTACAGGGGCAATGCAAAGCAGGCAGGAGGCAGCATAAGACAAGCAGCAGTAGCAAGTGACAGCAGGAGCCCTTTTTCTGTCACTTCTATTCCATTCAGGCTACTTTCCCGTAGCGTGAATAACACTCACACCAGGGTAAGGTACTGCATATACTAGATCCAGCCAGCTCCAAAAAGCCCTACCTGTGACCAGATGAGGCTTTGGGGGGACATCTAACTACAAGCCATAACAATAGTCTTTCTTTTCTTTTTGGTCTTTTTTGAGGCGGGGATTCACTATATGGTTTAGGCTGGCCTTGAGTTCATTTTGTAGCCTAGGCTGGCCTCAAACTCATGGCAATCCTCCTGCCTCAGCCTCCTGAGTGCTAGGATTACAAGTGTGTGCCACCACACCCAGTTACACTGGTCTTTCATATGTCATATGAAATATGCTTTCTTCTGTGTGAGGTCCATAGAGTGAAGGCCTGGAAAGCAGGGTCACATGACAAAAAAAATTGGTTCATTATGCTGAAGGAATTATTTTTTTTGTCTTTTCAAAATGAGCTGTGGGATCAGGGCATGGTGGTACATGCCTGTTATCCCAGTACTCTGAGAGACTGAGGCAAGATGATTGCAAGTTTGAGCCTAGCTTGGGCAAGTTAGTGAGAGCCTGCCTTTAAGTTAAACAAATAAATAAATAAAAACAGTGCTGGGGCCTGGGGTTTAACTCAGTGTCACAAGCACCTGCCTGGCAAGCATGAGGTTATGAGTTCAGTCCCTGGTACCAGAAGAAGAAGAAGAAGAAGAGGAGGAAGAAGAAAAAGAGGAGGAGGAAGAGGAAGAAGAGGAAGAGGAGGAAGAGGAAGAGGAAGAAGAGGAAGAGGAAGAAGAAGAGGAAGAGGAAGAGGAGGAGGAGGAGGGGGAGGAAGGGGGAGGAGGAGGAGGAAGAGGAAAAAGAAGAGGAAGAGGAAGAAAATAGCACTGGTGTTGTAATGTAGTGTGAAGGAGCTGGGTTTAATTCTCATTGTCCAATAGATAGATAGATAGATAGATAGATAGATAGATTGATAGATAGATAGATAGATAGGAAGGACTGTGGGGATGTTAAGGACTTAGTGTCTTCTGTACTGTATTCTTTCATCATGTCCCAGAGAATTTTTCTTAAGGAATGTCTTTCTTTAGGAAGGAGGGTGGCATTAAGCTGGATATCTGTCTTTTCTTTGGATTGCTTGCTATGTCCCAAGAATAGAATAGACACATATGGGACTTACCAGTTTGTTTTTTATTTTACTTTATTTTAAAGATAGTAAAATTCAACAAAACAAAATGGAACAAAGTCAATCAAAACAAAGCAGTAGAATTGTATAGAACTTCAAAACAGGATACTAGGAAAACAATAGGTACTATAGTGTGTCTTGTTATCTTCACAATAGTTGTCCATTCCATCAGGTATAGCAGAATCAAACCAAAAACAAAACAGAATAAAACCAATCAAAACAGAATATTGAATAAAGCAAAACAGTTAATCAGAATAAAGCAAAATAGTGAGAACAGTTTTGGGTCTCAAAGACAAGATAGAAGGCAATCCCCTATATTTGCTACATTGCATATTGTTATCCTCCCAAGAGATGCTCAGGCTGCTGGCCCCAGGCCTGCAAAATCAACCAAACAATATGAGCATTTAGTTGCTTTATGTACCTTAGTTGCTATCAACTTAGCCAGTCCTCTGAACCAGCAGGTTGCTTATGGGGCAGGTAGTGGGGTGTTGTTGATTCTCAGCCTACATAATGGTATGCTCACAGGAGGCATTGACTTTTCTCTTCCTGGAATCTACGCCGCTTGCACCACTTACCAGGAAGGCTGGCTAGTTGTCTTCTGCTTGGATCCTTCCTGACCCAGCATGGCAGGTTCTCGGGAGGCGCTGATTTTTGTCTACCTGGAATCCACACTGCTTGCGCCACTTACCAGGAAGGTTGGCTAGTTGTCTTCTGGTTGGATCCTCCCAGACCCAACATGGCAGGTTCTCGGGAGGCACTAATTTTTCTCTTCCTGGAATCTGTGCCACTCATGCTGCTTACCAGGAAGGTTGGCCAGTTGTCTTCTGGTTGGATCCTCCCTGGCCCAGCATGTGTGGGACCCACCAGATTGCACATGCTGCCTGGGCAGTTTTCCATGGGAACATTTTTCAGGGGAACAACAACTAAAAATACGCTGTTAGAAATAGCAAGTCCTGAAACTTGCTTCCCATGAGCCAGCAGTAACTGGGCTGGGAGCAGAAACAGGAAGCATCCTTTCCATGAGGCAGTGGTAACTGTGGGCTGGGAGAAGAGCCACCCCCACCCTCCTCACCATAACCCTTAGGCAACCGGCTGACTCAGAGGAACACAGACTGAATTGGTAGCAACTGAGATTCAAAAACCATTTAATACTTACATTGTTTGATTGACTTTGCAGGCCTAAAGCCGGTAGTCTGAGCATCTAGTTGGAGGATAACAATATGCAATATAGCCACTATGGGGGATTTCCTTCTGTCTTGTTTTTGAAATCCAATATTGTTCTCACTGTTTTGTTTTGCTCTGTTTTATCATTTTGTTTTATTCAGTGTTTCATTTTGATTGGTTTTATTTTGTTCTGTTTTGTTGGATTTTATTATACCTGATGGTATGGGCAGCAATTTTAAAAAAATGTTTTTTTATTTTCTATTTTAAAGATAGTAAAATCCAACAAAACATATTAGAACGAAGTCAATCAAAACAGAGCAGTAGAACTGGTACAGAACTTCAAAGAAAGATACTATGAAAACAGTAGCTACTATAGTATATCTTGTTATTTTCAGAATAGTTGACCATTCTAACAGGTATAGTAAAATCAAACCCAAAAAAATCCACAATAAAACCAATAAAAACAGAGTATAAAATAAGGCCAAAAATATTAATCAGAATAAAGCAAAACAATGAGAACAATATTGGGCCTCAAAGACAAGACAGAAGAGAATCCCCCATTTTTGCTACATTACGTACTGTCATCTTCCAAAGAGATGCTCAGGCTGCCAACCCCAGGCCTGCAAAATGAGCAAAACAATACTAGCATTTAGTTGTTTTATGTACCTTAGTTGCTATCAATTTAGTCAGGCCTCCGAACAAGCAGGTTGCTTTACGGGGGCAGGGGGAGGGGACAGAGCTTTGTCCTTGATTCTTAGCCCAGGTGCTGGTAGGTGTATGGCAGGGGGTGGGCCGGGGCACATGTTTCTCTTCCTGGGGTCCACGCCAGTCACACAGGCCCCCGGAAGGCAGTCTTAGTTGTCTTCTGGTTGGAGGCACTCAGGTCCGGTGGGGCGGGCTTGGGAGCAATTTTGAAGATAGCAAGAGGCATTATGGTAGCAATGGTTGATTTCCTATTATCCTGTTTTGAAATTCTGTATCACTTTCACTGTTTTGTTTTGATTGACTTTATTCTGTTTTATTTTGTTTGGTTTTATGCTCTTTGAAATCAAAAAAATAGCAAATTCTATGTATACAAGTAAATATTTCTTTGGCGATTTTCAAAGTTTAGTTTTCCTAGATCCTTTAGGAGCAAGGGACTTTAGCCAGGAATCTGAATTTGTTTCTCTGTGTGTAAATATGTATCTGCATAATTGAGTATTGCTCTTGCTGCTATTTTATTTTTCAACTTTTCAGAAAGAGAAGTCCCATCACTTCTTGGCCTTTTGGCTAAGATCAAGTGTAGAAAGAGAAGCCCCAGACAAATAGAACAACTGGCCTAGAACAGAGAAAGATTTGCATTTTATGCTTTAATAAAGGAGATAGATGAATTATATTCAGCAGAGAGAGGATATTTTAGAATTTAATACCAGAGAAACTCTACCTTCCTGCTTGGTATCCCAACCCTTTCCTAGGTGAAAGGTGGTCAGGCATAGTGATTTTAAAAATGTTGTTTTGCTGGTCGTGGGGGTAAAGGCTGTAGTCCCAGCACTCAGGAGGCTGAGGCAGGAGGATTGCTATGAGGTCTGGGGCCAGCCTGGGCTACATAGTGAGTTCAAGGCCAGTCTGAACTACATAGTGAGAGCCCATCTCAAAAATCCAGAAAAAAAAGTTGTTTTTTAATTTGTTGTTTAACTTTTTAATTCCTGCCTGTGATCCTGGGCAAGTCCTCTCCACCTCAGTTATCTCATCGGTAGAATGGAGATAATATTTACCTCAGAGTTGGTCTGAGGTCTGAACTAGTGAATTGATGTAAAGAATTTAATAGATGTAAAGAATTTAGAGCATTTCTTAGCAGATAATGAATTCTGTATAAATATTGTCTATCATTATTATCATTGAGTTCTCTGATACCAGAATCAAACATTTATCCAGCATCTATAGTTTCTCCAATTGCTTTTTCATTCAAAGTAACATATCCCACTGACTTAGATTCTGTGGAAGTAAATAATACTTCATTCTGGGCTATCATAGCTTTCTACTATAGCCTAGGCTGTGTTTCCCAGACGAGGAAAAGAGGAAGGGGAAGTAAAATGAATTAAGATGTGTTATGTACATGCACAAACTTCCACAGTGAATGTAATCATTATGTATTGCAGGCCAGGTGTGGTGGCACATGCCTGTAATTCCAGCACTTGGAAGGCTGAGGCAAGAGGGTCACTGGGAGTTCAAGGCCAGCCAGAACCACATAGTGAAACCGTGTCTCAAAAAGACAAAAAAGAAAGAAGGACAGTATTGCAAACATGTACAAAAAAATTATTTCATTTCATTGGTCTCAGAAAAAGGGAAGAGTAGTTCATATAGAGAGATGCAATTTGGGTGAATATAACTTAACAGATTCGAGAATAACAGAAACTTCTCATTTTAGATTTTCTTTTTGAGACAAGGTCTTTCTATGTAGCTCACATTAACCTTGAACTTACTATGTATCCCAGGCTGGTGTTGAACTCATTATTTCCAATACTTGCAAGCAACCAACATAACTGATAATAGCAGAATAAATCAATAAGTAACTGATAACAGCAGAATAAATCAATAAGTGATAATAGCAGAATAAATATGCTGTAAACATCTATGTGCAGGTTTTTGTTTACACACATTTTTAATTCCTTGGGTAGATACCAAGCAATAGGGTTACAGGAATCATGGGGAAGTGTTCTGTTCTATATAATCTAATACCTGCTCCTACATTACTCCACAAAAACAGACAGCCCATCTCTCCTGAATTTGACCCTGTAGCTTCAGATTGCCATTGAGTGATTTATTTTAGGCTTTGGGTTATATTTGGTGTTCACAATTCAGTTTTCATCTGCTTCATTACTTTCATGATGGGAGTGGAACATGGTCTTATTTGGCCCCATGGCCTTCCTATCTAAAGCAGGTGTTATGGTTGATACATTGTGTCAACCGTCTTGGTTACTTTTCTCTGTTGCGGGTACAAAATACCCAACACCTAAAATGAAGGAAAGAAAAGCTTATTTAGCTCACTGTTTGTGCAAGTGTCAGTCTATAATCAGCTGGCTCCAAGGCAGACTGGCATGGCACCAGGGCAACACTTGCAGGCAGCAGTCAGCAAAAGCAGCCAGAGCAAAAGTGGGGAAGTGGACAAGCTTCCTTTCTTCCCCTATATTGTAAGCAGGCCAACACTACTGTGTGGCTCCCCAGGGCAGATGTAGCACTCACAAAGCCTCTGTGCCCTCTTCTTGCACCGGGTAATGATATTAAGGAAGTAAGGATCCTGGCTCCTTGCCCAGTCTCTTAGTTAAACTTCTAAACTTCTCAAGTTGACACAATGTATCAACCATAACAATCAACCCCTTGTTAACTTTTTTTAAACCACTTTCCAGATACAAGACATGCTTATTCTTACCATTTCACAACTTGAACATTATAATATAGGTTTAACAATCCTTAAGAACCAGCATTAAGTCTATAAACATGATATGACATTAGAACCATAACATTTTTGTCCCTGGTCCCCCAAAGAGTTACATACATCCTTTTATGCAAAAGGCATTTACTCCATCTGTAATAGTTGCCAGAATCCTAACAGTTTCAGCATTACTGAAAAGTCTAAGTCTCCTTCAAGATGTAAGGCAAACTTCACTGCAGCCCCCTTACAAATGAAAACAAAGTTAAACACTTTCAACATTCAGTGGCACAAGATAAACATTTTTATTCCAAAAGTTACAAATAGGAGGGCACAAAGGATTGGGAAAAAAGCAAGTCCAAAATCCAGCAGGGCAAACATTAAATCCTATAGTTTCATCTCCAGCATCTAAAGCAATCTGTGGCAAATTGTGAACTCCAAAGAGCTTGTGTGACTCCACCCCTACGGCACTTCTGATGGTTGTAGCTCCTATAGCTTCTCTCTTGGGCTGACTTTGATCCCTCCTTGCAGCTTTCCTTAGATGATCCACATTCCTGAATTTTCCAAACCTCTGGGATCTTCATTGCACCTTTGGCTTCACATTCACAACTTGACACATTGCCCTCTCAGGAGCACATTGCCTGGCCTCCCAGGCCTTCTGAAATAAGGGTAGACACCATTTTAACCTCAGAACTCCTGCATTCTGTATGCATCTAAAGCCAGCACCATGTGGATGATGCCGAGGTCTGTTGCCAGTTGGAACAGTGGCCATACTTTACTCTCTCTTGGCTTTAGGGGTCCAGTGCCTGGATAACTGGGCATTCTGAATCCAACTCTGAGGAACAAATTTTTTATGTTGGTACCATTCTGGAACATGGTGTTCTGTGGCTTTTACCTCAAAGCAAAGACTTTCACTTTTGCAATTGTGAGGCTTCAAAGGTTTGAGTCTTGCTGCTTTTTGTGATGCTTTTAGGCCTTTTTATTTTCCTGTTTCTTTTCAACAATCGAGATTTCCTCAGCTCTATCTTTGCAGTCTACAGCTTTATTGGAGCTTCTTTTCTGAGCAAACTCACAATGTTTTAAATCATCCTAGTGGGTTTTTTGCTCTTGTTATGCAACATAAATCTGGCTAAAAGCCCCAAACAATAGCTGTGCCACAGCCTCAGTGTTCGACTGCCTTGAAATTTCTTCTGCCAGATTAATTAGTCCACTGCCCTTAATCTTAGTCTCAGGCGAAATCTCTGGACACGAGCAAAATGCAGATGAACTTTCTGCCAAGCCATAGCACACATCGTCTGGAGACTAACAATCAATGCAGCCCTTCCCAGCAGAAACCTCCTTAGCCTGGTCTTTACCAGCAGGATTTCTATCAGCCTTCTGGTCTCCTGAGCTTTGGCCAGAATCTCCCATACAGAAAAGACTAAAGTGTTCCAGCACTAGTCCTTCAGGCAACATCTCTGAACCTTTCCAAACTCTTCCCACAAGCCATTCCCACATGGTCAGGTATAGTCACAGCAATGACTGCACTTCTGGTACCAAATCCTGTCTTGGTTGCTTTTCTCTGGTTGCTAGGACAAAATACCTGAAACCCAAAATGAAGGAAGGAAAGGTTTATTTAGCTCACTGGGGAAATGTCAGTCCATAATCAGCTGGCTCCAAGGCAGGGTGGCATGGCACCATGGCAACACTTCCAGGCAGCAGCCAGCAAAAGTAGCCAGAGCAAAAGTGGCAGGGACGGGCTTCATTTCCTCCCCTATATTGTAAGCAGACTAATACCCCTTTCCTGCCTTCCAGGGCAGATGTAGCACTTACAAAATCTCTGTGTCCTCCGCTTGTGGAGAATGAGGATATTTACAAAGTAAGGATCCTGGCTCCCTGCTGAGTCTCTTAGTTAAACTTCTAAACTTCTCAAGTTGACACAGTGTATCAACCATAACAGCAGGTTTTTTAGGAAGGTATGATGAGCTAAGCCCCATAGTTCTTTGAGAATGTGTCTTGATAGTTTCCACCAGTCCCCAGTTTGGAGCCTAGTTGTTTTGCCTATTGATATCTTTTACTTTTGAGAACAAATGGTATCTTCAAAGATATTTTTGAAAAACATAGATGAAGTAACATTCTGGTTTTCTCACAGATTTTCTGCTGCTCAGCTATGCATGAGATGTGGAAAGAAATAACGTTTATATTTAGGTGTGGCCTTGCCTTATCTGCACCTCTGTTCCCACCTCCTGCTGGGACACTAGAAAGAAAAATGGAATTCTGTGTAAGACCTTTTCAACTAGTAGGTGGATGGCAGCCAACTCAAGTGGTCTGAAGTAGAGAAATATATCCCTCCTTCTAACTCAGGAAATCTCCCCAACCAGATGTCAGGAGGCAAATAACCTTGTCCAAATTTTAGCTTTGCTAGTGTGTAGTGAACAGAGAGAGCTAAAACAGAGATTGGGAAATGAAACGTGAATTGCTCAAGGCTCAAGTCATACACTGCTCTTTCTTGGCCCTACGCCTAAATATTGGAAGTATTAAAAAACAAGCAAAACAAGTAACTCACTGGCCAAGAAGCAAAACCGAAGCTGCTAAAGCAGAAAAAGTAATGTAATCTTTTTTTTTTGAACAAGTAATGTTAGCTTGACTTCGCATTCTATTCTTCTGTCCCTGTTGTCCCTAGTTTTGTGTATGACCTCACTTAAATTCATAACATTTGTAATATTGACACAAAATAATCATTTTACAACTAGAGAAACTAAGACTTACAAAACTTAGGTAACTTGCCAGTCTTAGATATTTTCTCATTGCTGGGACAAAATATCAAACACCTACAAGATGGTTTATTTTAGCTCACAGTTTGAAGAGGTTTCAGCCCATAGTTGGCTGGATCCAAGGCAGGGCAGCATGGCAGAGGGACATAGCAGAGGAGAATCAGCTCATGGTATGGCAGGCAGTAAGCAGGGAGAGTTCCTTCTTTTGTTCTCTATTCCATTGTAGCTGCAAGCCTATTGGTTGGTGCCACCCACACTCAGGTTGGTTCTTTCCTCTTCAGTAAATCCATCACCAACAACCAGTGGCCTAACTAATATCACACCCATCATCCACTTACTCCCAAAAGCTCCACCCATGAATGCGTGAGGCTTTGTGGGGACATCTACATCACAGAATTTCTTCTGGCTCCCAATAGTCTCATGCATCCCTTTATGCATGAGGCATTTAGTTCAGATGGATTAAGAATTGCCAAAGTCCTAGCCATTTCAGCATTGCTGAAAAGTCCAAGTCCAAATTCCCTCTGAAAGTTAAGGCAACCTCTTAAATGTGAGCCCCTGTACAGATTAAAAGGTTAAACATTTTCAACACACAGTGGCACAAGATGAACATCCCCATTCCAAAAAGTATGAATAGGGATACAGAAAGGAATAGCACCAAGGAAGGACCAAAATCCTGCGGGGCAAGATTTTGTTGTTGTTGTTTGAAACAGGGTCTTGCCATGTAGCTCAGGCTGGCCTTGAATTTGTTATGTAGTCCAGGCTGGCCTTGAACTTGTGGTAATCCTCCTACCTCGGCCTCTCGAGTGCTGGGCTTACAGGTATGTGCCACCATGCCTGGCTCAGTGGGGCAAATATTAAATCACATAGTTCTGTGTCCAGTACTTGGGGCAATCTCTGGTGAGATGTGAATTTCAAAGGGTTTGGGTAGCCCTGTCCCTAAGCCACTGCCAATGGTTCTATCTTTCATGGCCTCTCTCTTGGGTTGGCTTTGCTTGTTCTTTGCATCTTTCCTCAGATGATCCATGTTCCTGGCTTCTCCAACCTTCTGGAACCTCCCCTGAAACTTCAGCTTCACACTCACAGCTTCACACACTGTCCTTTCAGGCACACTGTGAGGCCTCCCAGGCCTTCTACTGAAATCTGAGTGGAAACCTTTCTGACCCCACAACTTTTGTATTCTGCATATCCCTAAAATGAGCACCATGTGGATAATGTCAAGGTCTGCCACTAACTGAAGCAGTAGTGAGGCTTTCTTCTCTTTTGGTTGTAGCAATTGAGTGCCTGGATTGCTGAGTGCTGTGGACCTGAGCCTGAGCAACAAATTTCCTAGGCTACTACCATTCTGGAACATGGTGCTCTGGGGTCCTTTTCTCAAAGCAAAGTCTTTCACCTTTGCAATTTGGAGGCTGCAGATGGTGGAGTCCTCCTGGTTCTTATGGTGCCCTCAGGCCATCTTTTCTAATCTCTGCAGCAACCAAGTTCTCATCTGCTCTTCACAGGCCCCAACTTTCTCATAACTTCCTTCCTAACCAAACTCAGAACTTTTAAAATCATTGTGCTGGGTCCTTTACTCTTGATTCCCAACATAGATCTGGTTAAAAGCCCCCAACAGTAGCCATGCCACTGCATCCTAATTAGACTGCCTTGAAATTTCTGTCTTTTTTTTTTTTTTTTTTTTTTTTTTGAGACAGGGTCTCACTATGCAGTTCAGGCTGGTCTTGAGCTCATAGTTCAGACTGGTTTTAAGCTCACTTTGTAGCCCAGGCTGGTTTTGAACTTGCAGTGATCCTCCTGCCTCAGTCTCCCGAGTGCTGGTATTACAGGTGTGTGCCACCATGCCCAGCTAGGCTTGAAATTTCTTCCACCAGACTAACTAGCCCCCTGCCTTTAATATCAGCCTCCCAGAAAGTCTCAGGGCATAAGCAAAATGCAGACAAATTTTCTGCTAAAGCATAACATACATGGCCTGGAGTCCAACTGCCAATGTAGTCCTTGTTCCCAACTGAAACCTCGTACAACTGGACTTTACTTCATGCATTTTAATCAACATTGTGGTCTTCTGAGTTCTGATCAGAATCTTGCATCAAGATTGGCTCACAGTATTCTAGGGTCTGCTTCTTTAGCTAGCATCTCCAAACTTTTCCGAATTCTTCTCTCAGGCCAGTTTCAAAAGCTTTGGAACCACATGGCTAGATGGCATCACAGTAGTGACCCTACTTCCTTAGTACCAAAATCTGTCTTAGTCACTTTGTTGTTGCTGGGACAAAATACCTGACACACACAAGATAAAGGAGAAAAGGCAGAGGAGAAATAGTTCATGATCTGGCAGGCAGGAAGCAGGGCCTTCTTTCTTCTTTACCTTTTTTATTCCATCTAGGCTGCAAGCCTACTGACTGGTGCCAACCATACCCAGAACTATGGTAAACCATTAGTAGGCTAATCTAGTGTCACACACCCATGATCCATTCACTTCCAAAAGCCTACATATGGGCATATGAGGCTTTGGGGGTACATCTAGATGTAAGCTGTATCATTGCCCAAGATCAGACAGCCTAGATCACACAATGTTAGAACCATACTACAATTTGTAACCATACCGGCCGATTCACAGAATTGAAAGGAAAGTTGAGAAATGAGCAGAAATGCATAAAAACCCAGGCAGCAGGGAGCCCTGCAGAACCACAGGACAGATAGTCTGATTTGAGAATCACACTTGATGATTCTGCTACTGTTGGACTCTTAGAGAATCTATCAACTGTTACTTTATTTTTGTGTCTTTCAAAGTTCAGTTGATGAGCCAGGTGTGGTGGGGCACGCCTTTAATCCCAGCACTTGGGAGGTGGAGGCAGGAGGATCCTTGTGAGTTCGAGACTAGACGGGGCTACTAAGTGAGTTCAAGGCCAGCCTGAACTGCATAGTGAGACCCTGTCTCAAAATATAGGGCCGGGGATTTAGCTCAGTAGCTTAAGCACCTACCTGGCAGGCTCAAGGTTGTGAGTTTGATCCCTGGTACCAAAATAGAAAACAAACAAAAAAAAGTTCAGTTGATGTTATACAGATTCAGTACAATCCCAATCAAAATTCCAATAGCATATCTCACAGAATTAGAGAGAATAATCATAGAATTCATCTGGAACCAGAAGAGACGTAGAACAGAAAAGGCAAAGCAGGGGACATCACAATTCCTGACTTGAAATTATACTGTAAAGGTGCTGTGTTAAAAACAGCATGGTACTGGCAAAACAAAACAAAACAAAACAGACCTGAAGATCAGTGGAACAGATTAGAAGATGCAGAAACAACTCCAGACACACATGCCACCTTATCTTTGTTGAAGGTGCCAAACACATTCAATGGAAGAAAGATAGCCTCTTTAATAAATGGTGCTGGAAAAACTGGCTCTACACAAGCCGAAGATTAAAGTGGGACTCATATCTTTCACCATGCATTATGCTAAAATCAGAATGGATCAAAGATCCTAATATTAAAATAGAAGCATTAAATCTGCTGGAAGATAGAATAGGTAAAACTCTTGACACTGGTGCAGGCAGAGACTATGTGCAAAACCCCGATTGCACAAGAACTGTCACAAAGAATCAACAGCTTGGATCTCATCCTATTGAAAAGCTTTTGCACAGCAAGAGAAACCATCAACAGAGTGAAGAAACAACCCACATTGTGGGGGAAAATGTTTACCAGCTGTTCCTCAGACAAAGAATTACTATCGAGAACATAAAGAACTTAAAAAAAAAATCAGTCCTTCCAGTTTTAAAGACCCTATCCAAAAATGGGCATCCAAGATGAATGCACACTTCTCAGATGAATAAATGTAAACAGCAAATAAAAATGTGAAAAAGTGTTCAACATCACTGATCATTCAAGAGATGCAAATTAAAACAACACTTAGATTCCACCTCACCCCAGAAAGAGTGGCTATTCTCAAGAAATCAATACCAAATGCTGGAGAGGCTGTGGGGACAAAGGAACCCTTCTCCACTATTGGTGGGAGTGTAGACTGGTGCAACCACTCTGGAAATCAGTGTGGAGATTCCTCAAAAACTAGGACTAGAGGTCCCATTCGACCCATCTATTCTGCTTCTGGGTATCTTCCCAAAAGAGCTAAAATCATCATACCACAGCAATATATGTTAACCCATGTTCCTAGCAGCAGAATTTGTAATAACTAGATCTTGAAAACAACCTAAATGCCCACCCACTGAGGAAGAGATAAAAAAGATGTGGTACTTTTGTGCAATGCAGTACTACTTAGTCATAAGGAAGGATAAACTGGCAACTTTGTTTTTTGTACCTGGGATCAAACTCACAGCCTCCTGCCTGCCAGGCAGGCACTTATGCCACTGAGCTAAATCCCTGGCTAAGCCAGGCGTGGTTGTGCATACCTTTAATCCCAGCACTTGGGAGGCTGAGGTAGGTGTAGCGTTGTGAGTTCGAGGCCCGCATGGGCTACAACGCGAGCGCAAGGCTGGCCTGAGCTACATAGTGCAACCCTGCCTCAAAAAAACTAGGGCTGGGAGTTTGGCTCAGTGGCTTAAGTGCCTGTCTGGCAGGTGTGAGGCTGTGAGTTTGATCCCCCCCAAAAGAATCCCTGGCAATTTTTTTGAGACAGGGTCTCGCTTTGTAGTTCAGGCTGGCCTTGAACTCACTTTGTAGTCCAGGCTGGTCTCTAACTCACAAGAATCCTCCTGCCTCAGCCTCCCGAGTGCTGGGATCAAAAGCATGCGCTACCACACCTGGCTAAACTGGAGACTTTTATAGGTAAATGGATGCAACTTGAGACTGTATTCATAAGTGAAATAATCAGACACATGTGTAAACATCTTATTGTCTCACTAGTGTGAGAAGCTGAAAGAATATGTGTATACACACACACACACACACATATATATATATATATGGTTAAGATAGTTATACTACTGATTTCTCTGGGTTCGCTGAAGAGAAAGATTTGTGCTGGTATTGTCTGGGCAATTGAATGTGGATGTCTTTGTACTCTGGGTGAATGATTTCGGGATGACAATGTGCAATGTATGTACCATTGTTGCCCCTGATGTGTTTTGAAATTTTGTTTTCTTTTTTTTTCTCTTTGAAATCAAATAGGTTTGACAAAAGTAAATAAATTTAGTTTTAGCTTATAAAAACCACAAATTTCAGTTCACTGGGAATGTAACTCTATGGTAGTATGCTTGCCTAGCATGCACAAGGCCCTGAGTTCATTCCCTAGTACTACAGGAAGAAGAAAAACAAAAATCAACTGGGAGCATCTGTGTAGTCAGTGGGCCTCATTTTATGAGCCAGGTTCTAGCTGCTCAGAAGTAAAGAGGAGAATATGCCCTGCATGGTTTCTATATTTAGCCCTACTTGCCACTGAGGCTGACACAACCAAAGATTCCTTTGAAGTGGGAAGAGTATTTGGATGCTGGACAACACTGATACAAAGGGAAAGAATCTACTGTAACAGCCATGGACATGTGTAGATGTTGATGTGTATTTTGCTGCAAACTGGTTAAGCTGGGAAGTTATGCTTTCCTTAGAAGCTGGCTGGTTTTTCCTGAGACCAAGATCTGCTTATCAGAGTTAAACAGGACTTTAAGGCTGTACTCAAAATATAGGAGTTTTCACACAAAGACCACTGACCGTTTCTGACTTTTTTTTCCCTACCCAAACTGACTACTACAGAGGTAAGTGATCAGCAGAACCAGCCAGATGTTAGGCAAAATCTGAGAAGGGAACATGCACACAGTGAGTCTGCAGTGAAAGCCCTCTCCAGTTTCTGGTTAATTGGTCTCAGTGTGGTATTTTTAGACCTTGAATTTGCATGTTACTAGGCAGTGTTTCATGGCAGCTTTATCCAGTTAACCATATTAAAACATTTTCTTCTCATGAGAGAGAGAGAGAAAAGAATTTTTTCCTACACGTCTTTGTCCTTCTCCCAGATTCTTTGTCTTAAGACTAGAGATCATATAGCTTTTATATCTTTGATATCAGTATTATACATGGCATAGAATGGGCACTTTAAAAAAATACTTGAATGATTGACTATATTTTCCTTAGTCATCTTTTTTTAAAACTGAATTTGTTCTTATGAAATAATGGTAAGTTATAGTATATATGCTTGGAATATTTTATACTTTTTATAGATTAAAATTTTCAAAAGAACTTCTAAATTTTCAGTGAGAGGAACTGTTGACATTCTGCTTTTGTTGTCACAGGTGTTCCAGGATTTGGGGACTGAAGTATTATCTGGTGCTGCTGAGGGCTACAATATCTGCCTTTTTGCCTATGGACAGACAGGCTCTGGGAAGACATACACCATGTTGGGGACCCCAGTGAGTTTTTGCACTGTCATGAGCTACCTCTGAATACCACAGCAAAACTGCATCTTGTATTGTCCTTGCCAGTGTGACACATTATGACTTCTATAGTCAGTCAAACTTCAGTAAGATTTGCTTGAGCTCTCTTCTGTACTTAAAATGAGCTTTTCACCACTGTAATTGCAAGGTAAACTTTGAATGATTAATTTCTCTTTCTTAGACTCTAAAGAATCTTAGAATTTTACAGATCTCTTTGACAAAGGAGTCCTTGTCAAACTGACTGAATTTGTTATTATTATTTCCAAGTTGATCACTTGAAGTTTCTTAACACCTTTGTTCTGGATAGACCTGAACTGAATCTTTAGTGCTGACTGGGGCTGGGCATAGGTGAGATTATTTAGTTCAGTTCAAAAGCTACATGATATGAGATCTGTATCTAAGAAGGAAGTAGGGTTGGGAACTGTCAAAAGTAATTAGGGTTTAATGAAGGCCTTCTTTATTACTGAAAATTAGAAGGGAAGCATTCCATAAGAATATTTCTTGTTGAGCTGGGTAATCTGGCACATGCCTGTAATCTCAGTACTTGGGAGGCTGAGATAGGAAGATCACCTTGAGTTCGAGGCCAGCCTGAGTACATATGTGAGCTCAAAGCTAGCCTGTAGTACATAGTGAGACCCTGTCTCAAAAAGCAAGCAAACAAAAAACACTCCCTCCCAAAAAATCACACTAAAACTTCTTGTTTTAGGTTCAGAAGTATCCTAGCGAGATGAATTTGTAGAGTGGGTAGCAAATAACACTATCCAGTGATGTTCTCTAGGACACTATTCCTCCTAAAAGATTATCCGTCTGCCTTGGGCCACCACTCATTGCCTGCTTTATGCCTGTTTAGTGTGGTTTTGCATACTTGAAATTTAAAGAAGATATTGTACGGTAAACCAAAGAGCATAAAGCCCTTAAACTGGATATAAGATGGAGAAAGAAGCCACTTCTTTCTAGATATATATTTTTCAGCCCTCATGTTCTCTAATCCTCTAGTGTTTAGGGATAAGAGGTAGAGATCTTGAGGATGCAATAGTAAAATGGGTTTATTCAAGAAGTATATCACCTTCATTGCATGAAGGCACATGTCTGCGTTTGCTAGCTTCTCTACCTTCTGAATTAGGGCAGTAATTTTCTTCTCATCAGTGCTTTGCTCTTGCAAGTGTCTCTTATTGTTTTTTTATTTGTTTGTTTGTTTTTGGCTTTTTGAGACAGGTTCTCACTATGTAGTACAGGCTGGCCTTGAACTCACTGTGTAGCCCAGGCTGGCCTCAAACTCTCAGTAATCCTCCTGCTTCAGTCTCCCCATTGCTGGGATCATAGGCCTGTGCCACCACACGTGGCTTCGCAAGTGTCTCCTAATAACATGGGCACCTAAATCCTCTGTATACATTAGTGAAGCTGCCTGATGTAGAAAGGCTAGTGGTGAAGAGCCACAGGCCCGTCCTTCATCCTGAGGGGGTTTCCAGGATATTGGAAGCGGGGGACCACTGCTCAGAGTAAACAGTAACACTTTTCTTTCTTCTGTTCTCCAGGCCTCTGTTGGGCTGACACCACGGATATGTGAGGTATAGACTCTCTTGATTGGATTCTCTAAAGTAGGTCTCCTTTGTCCACTCCTTTCAGTGAGATTGCTCTCCTTTGGTCTGTGCAGGGTCTCTTCATCAGAGAGGAAGACTGTGCCTCATTACATTCCTCCTGTAGGATAAAAGTGAGGTAAGAGCCCATCAAGCTCCAGGATCTGAAATGTTCCCTATTTCTAGTCTCAATTTCAGCTTGTATAGCTGTTCTCTCTTCTTCCAGAGTCATCAGAAGGATAGAGAAAAGCCACAGCAGAGAACTCTTGCATTATTAGGAAGATGAGGAACATATTAGGTTCTCGGGTTAAAGGAAACTTAATTCCTTCCCCATGGACATAACAAGCAGTTCTTTCTGTGGCCCTGCTTACCTTGACTATCTCATTTCCCTTTCACTTTTTATGTTAGTCAGCTTTTTGGTACTATGACCAAATACCTGAGAAAATCAATTTAGAGGAGGAAGTATTTATTGTAGCTCCTGGTTTCAGAGGTTTCAGTCCATGGTCTGCTGGCTCTATTGCTTTTCAGCCTGTGGCAAGACAGGCATCATGACAGAAGGGCATGGCAGAATAAAGCTGGTTTCTTCATGATAGACAGGAATAAGAGGGGAGGCACCAGATTGAGAAGGGGCAAGGACAGGATGTAGTGCCCAAGGACACAGTCCCATGACCCACTGTTAGTACATTCAGCTGTAACCTCATCAGTAGACTAATCCATTGTTGAGGTTAACACCTTTATGATTTAATCACTGCTGAACACATGAGGCTTTGGGAGAACATCTTAGATTCAGACCAAAACAATTATTGTATAGTTTCATATCAGCTTTTGGGACTTCTCTTCCCAAGCTCCTACTGGGTTGTTCTGTAAGGAAGTAGTTGCTAGGGCAATGGAGTGAGACCTGTCTCAAAATCAATAAAGATGCTGGGTGTGGTGGTACATGCTTGTAATCCCAACACTTGGGAGGCTGAGGCAGGAGAATCACCACAAGTTCAAGGCCAATGTGGGCTACATAGTAAGACCCTATCTCAAAAAAAAAGAAAAAGAAAAAAGATGAGAACTGTTCTGCTTATAGTGGGGTCAAGTGTTGGAGGTTTTTTTTTTTTTTTTTTTGATACAGTGTCTTACTATGTAGCTAGCTCAGGCTAGCCTTGAACTTATGATCCTCTTTCCTCAGCCTCCTGAATGCTAGGATTAGAGGACTATGCTACAATGCCTGGCTATGGATTTGATTTTTTTTCTGGTACTCGGGATTCAACCCATGACTTTCACATTGAACTACACTCCTACCCCTACCTCACCCTCCTTTTTCAAATTTTGAGGCAGGGTCTTGCTAAGTCACTAAATTGCCCAGGCTGGGCTTCAATTTACAGTTCTCCTGCCTCAGCCTCCCAGAGTGCTTAACAGGCATGTGCCACCACGCCCTGCTGGAACTGGATCTTTTTAACTTAGCTTCTCTCATTGCTTAGTAGTGGCCCTTGAGCTACCTTTACAGAGGAGTCACAGTTAGAAGGATTACATTTAAAAGTCTGATCAGGCCACTGTCTGGTGACAGAATACCCTAAGAATCATATTGAAATAGCCCTGTAAGGCTAATCTTAGTTTGGCACAGACATCAAACCCAACACTTTTATGCTGACCAGCAGTGCTCAAACCCTGGAGAAAAGTGCTCAAGGGGAAACTCTGGCTTAAGATCTTAGATTAGCAGAGGTAGATCTGGAACAAGAACCTAGAACCTTCTAAAACTTTTTTTACAATAATTTAAAAACAAACATAGAGTTTTCCAATTACTAGCTTTGTAATTTTCTTTCTTTTTTAAAAAGTTAATTGTATTGCCTTTGTCTCTTTCTCTAGTTTTCTGGAAATCTATAATGAACGAGTACGTGATCTATTGAAGCAGTCTGATCAAAAAAAGTCCTATACCCTGCGGGTTAGGGAGCATCCAGAGATGGGGCCCTATGTACAAGGTGAGCTACTGTGTGCTGGAAGTATGAGACCAAACTGGGGTCTGGGAAGCTCTCCTAATGTTCCCTAATGCATTTCACAGGTGTGTCATGAATACTCAACCATATGCCAGCGACATACTGAACACTGGATAGAAAAGATAAGGTCCAAGCCGGGCGTGGTGGCGCACGCCTTTAATCCCAGCACTCGGGAGGCTGAGGTAGGAGGGGTATTGTGAGTTCGAGGCTGGCTTGGGCTACAACGCGAGCGCAAGGCCGGCCTGAGCTACACAGTGCGACCCTGCCTCAAAAAAGCAGGACTGGGAGTTTGGCTCAGTGACTTAAGCGCCTGTCTGACAGGCACGAGGTTGTGAGTTCAATCCCTGGTGCCGCCAAAAAAAAAAAAAAAAAAAAAGATAAGGTCCTGTCCTTATCTAGGTGGGTGAGCTTATACCCAGAAATGGATGCTTAATTGGAAGTTGTGATAAAACTTAATAAAAATATAAGTGAATAGAGTGATAGAAAAGAACCTTGGAAGGTGTAGGCAACGCACCTGCATGGTGTTAAGGGAAGCTTCTCTGCGAGGTAGTATTGAAATCTAAAGGCCATGAAGAAGCCAGTCCTGTAAGTAGTGGCACAGTGAGGGGAGCAGAGAGACCACACTGGCCAAAGTATGGTGAGTGTGGGGAAGGCGGCCTAGAACTGGTTGGATCTGCAGGTGCCACAGCAGGCAGGTCTTGCCTGGTTCCTAGGTCAACCAGTTTCCTTTCTGGGATACTATCTCTTCCACATGTGGCCATTGTCAGGAGTGTGGAAAGATGGTGAGATGAGGGGCTTGGGACAGGCTCTGGTGTGCTCCCTCATCTGTCTTATTTCATTAAGTTAGGTCCTGCTATTACCTGTATTTCCCTGAAAATAAAACTGGCTCTTACATTAATTTTTGCTCCAAAAGACACAGTAGGGCTTATTTTCAGGGGATGTCTTATTTTTCATGTATAACAAACTACCTTTATACATTTATTCATGTACAGAAATCTATGTTTATTCAAATATAGGCAATGTCATCATCTTCTGAAACATCATCATAACTCCCCAAACTCTGAATTCTGGCCTGAATTTCATGCAGCTCCATTTCCTGTAAAACCATTGACCTGAATCTCTCATGTTCAGTAGTAGAGCTCTCCTTAAATGAGCACTTCCTGTCCATGTAGGCTGCTCCTAGTGCATTGGCAACACAGCTGTCAGTGATTTTACCCCATGCATTCTGCATCCAAGTCACAACCTCTTGCACGCTGGGCTTCACAGAGTTTCCATCAAGTCAGGTGTTAATTGAAGACTTACAAGACAGGAGTGGCGACAAAAATGATGACAGTTAAGGATGATGGTCCACACAAAAGCCACAAAAACTTGCAGGCAAAAAGTTCAGAAAACGCCTTTTATTTTACATGAATGCATTAAGTACATCTGTTATAATACATGATGTATTGAATTATGAACATTTTCTTTTTTTTTTTGGTACCAGGGATCGAACTCACAACCTCCCTTACGCAACTGAGCTAAATCCCTGACCCTATTTTTTTGAGACAGGGTCTCACTATGCAGTTCAGGCTGGCCTTGAACTCACTTTGTAGCCCAGGCTGGTCTCAAACTCACAACAATCCTTCTGCCTCAGCCTCCCGAGTGCTGGGATTAAAGGTGTGCACCACCATGCCCGGCTCTTTGAACCTTCATATTAGACACAGCCATATCCATTCATTATCAAGTGCGCGTGTTATTCTTGCATTGTGTCTGTTTTCTGGTCATTTGGCAAGAAGTCTTAAGTTCATCTGTTACACAGGTGTTTACCTCTTCTCCAAAGTCACCCACTTTACAAATACTTAATTATAATTTTTATTACCATTTAAGTACTAGTGTCAATAATATTACTTATATTTAATTACATACTGTATTAATAGTTTATCATTCAATATGTCATATGTTGCAGTAGACATACTAAATGTGTATATCTGGCTGATGATCTTAATTGGAGCTTATTTTTGGGGTAGGGCTTATATTACTAGCATCCTGAAAATCATTCTAGCGTTTTTTTTCTGGTTAGGTCTTATTTTCAGGGAAATACAGTAAGTAGGAACAGTTAGGTTCTTTTGTGAAAGAAATTTTTACCCTTTCATGCCATTTATAAGGAGTAACATAAATGTTCCTGTTCTCAAAGCAGTATGCTAATTTAAATCTTGACACAGAAAGGGACGTGAAAGATCTTGAGCTAGCCTCTTTTGGTCAGGCACAGCTAATAGATGACCTAATGGGATGGCAGTGTCTGATTCTATGTTTTCCCAAGTGTTCCATCATAAATAGTAGTTGGGAAAAATCAAAAAATGTAATTTTCTTTGCTAGGTACCAGTGTGAATTTCCTTTGTAAAACTCCGTACATACACATTTTTGTTTAAAGCAGTACTTTCTTTTTTTTTTTTCCCCTGTGGTGTTGTGATTTGAATCCAGGTCTTGTGCAAACAAGAGCCACATCCCCAGCCCAAAGCAGTACTTTCAAGGCAGACCATGAATCTATGCCGTAATGTCACAACTTACTCTTTTTTTTTTTTTTCGGGTGGTGGTGCTAAGGATGGAATCCAGAGCCTCAGTACATGCTAAGCAAGTGTTCTACCACTGACTAATATCCCCAGTCCTTTTTTATTTTGAGATAGGATCTCACTAAGTTGCCCAGGCTGTCATCCTGCCTCAGCCTCTGAGTAGCTAGCATTACAGATTTGTGCTGCAGTGCCCAACTACAACTTTTTATATATGTAAGAGACCTCAGACATAGTCCAAATGTACTCATTGTATGGGAACCTAGAATCATAGGTTCTTTAGTCAGCATCGCACCTACAACCCAAAGAAGATGATTTCACACAAGGTGAGGGTCACACTGCTTGAGTTGCATACCTGAAATCAATGATGAGCTTAAGGTTAAAATCTCAGGGCTCACAATGCAGAGCTCAGGGCTCTTTTGACACCTTCATGGTGTGAATACTTGGCAGGGAGATGTTGGGTAGGAAGTAAGTTCTAATATAGCAAAAAGTCTTATGTTCTTTGGTTTCTTAAAGGCAATCTGGAGTTTCCCAAACTATAGGAAATACAGATGGACATTTCTTAGTGAAGGAGTCATGAATTCAGTGGTATAGAATCAACCTTGGAAACTAGGGCCCTAAGTAGTGATACTGAAGTGTATGATTCCTGTTACTACCCTCTGATAACATGGTAGCAAACTTTTTAGAGTGTTTTCTTTCATTATTCATATGTTTTTATTACCTAGTTATCTTTTGGGCTCAGGTATTTTGTGACTAAGACTGCAAAGTGGAAAGTGGTTTTTGATTTGAAACCAGTTCCTCAGAAGCTTATTTATTGAGTTACCTACTTGATGCCTGAACTATTCAGAGCACCATGGGAAATATTAAAATACAAGATCCTTAATTTGTTGTACCTAGGAAAAAGCTTTACCATTTTGCTGTAAGTATGAAATGTGCAGCTGTATATGGTGGTGCATGCTCATAATCCCAGCACTTGGGAGGTTGAGGCAGGAGGATCACTGCAAGTTCAAGGTGAGCCTGGGCTAATAGTGAGTTTAAGACCAGCCTGAGCTACATAGTGAGACCTTTAAAAAATTGCAGTAGTTTGTTGTGGTTTTTTCTTTTTTTCCAAATCCATTTGATTTCAAAGAGAAAAAAATAGAAAACAAAATTTCAAAACACATCGGGGGCAACAATAGTACATACATTGCACATTGTCATCCCGAAATCATTCACCCAGAGCACAAGACATCTGCATTCAGTTGTTCAGACAATACCAGCACAAATCTTTCTCTTCAATGAACTCAGAGTAATCAACAGTATAACTATTTATATATATATACATGTATGTATATATATGTATGTTGTTTCTTTCAGCCTCTCACACTAGCAAGACAATACAATGTTTACACGTGTCTGATTTATTTCACTTATGGGTATGGTCTCAAGTTGCATCCATTTATCTATAAAAGTCTCCAGTTTATCCTTCTTTATGGCTGAGTAGTGCTCCATTGCAAAAAAGTACATCTTTTTTATTCTGTTCCTCAGTGAGTGGGCATTTAGGTTTCCAAGATCTAGTTTATCAGGGACCTGGCCTAGATCCCAATCTCTCAGATGTGTGTACGGCGAAAGCTTAAATAAATGAGACAAGTGGTATGATTTTAGGGCTCCAGGAGGATCAAAACCCTCTACAGAGTTCTTGACTCTGAGGCTGCGATGAGGGCTAAGACAAAGAGCTTCTCTGGGCTTCCTATATTTATTGCCATTACAAACAAAGAAAGGGGATACTGAGGAAAGCACAGGAAATGAGCAGGACCTTGGGAGTCACTTCAAAGACTTCTCCAAGTAGTAAATTGTACCAATTACAGAGAACTGTCTTATCTCCATGATGACATTTATGGTGGGAATGAGACTGCAGGAGTGAGATGCGTGCAGCTGCAGTCTCTATCTACATAATTGATCGTGGAGCCAAATGTCTTCAGCTGTGGCCTTATCTTGCCCTTTGAGGTATCTCTGGCCTCACAGGCCACTACAGGCCTCAGCCAGGACCAGTGATTCATAGAGGTTCACTTACTATGAATCAGCTCCCATTGCCAGGCAAGGGGCCTAGGCCTAGGACAGGCTGACAGATAAATATAGAAGGCCAATTAGTTAATTTTAAATCCTGCTCAGAGCCACTTTGTAGTGGTCTGCAACACTAGTTATTACAAATTCTGCTGCTATGAACATGGGTTAACATATATTGCTGTGGTATGATGTTTTTAGCTCTTTTGGGAAGATACCCAGAAGCAGAATAGATGGGTCGAATGGGACCTCTAGTCCTAGTTTTTGAGGAATCTCCACACTGATTTTCAGAGTGGTTGTACCAGTCTACACTCCCACCAACAGTGGAGAAGGGTTCCTTTGTCCCCACAGCCTCTCCAGCATTTGGTATTGGTTGATTTCTTGAGAATAGCCATTCTTTCTGGGGTGAGGTGGAATGTAAGTGTTGTTTTAATTTGCATCTCTTGAATGATCAGTGATGTTGAACACTTTTTCACATGTTTATTTGCTGTTTACATTTGTTCATCTGAGAAGTGTGTATTCATCTTGGATGCCCATTTTTGGATAGGGTCTTTAAGTCTGGGAGGACTGATTTTTTTTTAAGGTCTTTATGTTCTCGATTGTAATCCTTTGTCTGAGAAACAGCTGGCAAACATTTTCTCCTACATTGTGGGTTGTCTCTTCACTCTGTTGGTGGTTTCTCTTGCTGTGCAAAAGCTTTTCAATAGGATGAGATCCCAGTTGTTGATTCTTTGTGACAGTTCCTGTGCAATCAGGGTTTTGCACATAGTCTTTGCCTACACCAGTGCCTTCAAGTGTTTTTACCTATTCTATCTTCCAGCAGATTTAATGTTTGTTTTAATATATAGATCTTTGATCCATTCTGATTTTAGCATAATGCATGGTGAAAGATATGAGTCCCACTTTAATCTTCGGCTTGTGTAGAGCCAGTTTTTCCAACACCATTTATTAAAGAGGCTGTCTTTCTTCCATTGAATGTGTTTGGCACCTTCATCAAAGATAAGGTGGCATGTGTGTCTGGAGTTGTTTCTGCATCTTCTAATCTGTTCCACTCATCTTCATGTCTGTTTTTTTTGCCAGGACCATGCTGTTTTTATCAACTTTATAGTATAATTATGCTATCAACTTTATAGTAGCTGTGTAGTATAATTTCAAGTCAAGGATTGTGATGCCCCCTGCCTTGCCTTTGTTGCCCAGGGAGAGGGAGAGAGAGAGGGAGAGAGAGGGGGAGAGAGAGAGAGAGAGAGAGAGAGAGGGAGAGAGAGTGGAACCAGAGAGGGTGGAAACGCGGAAGAGAGCAAGAAGAGGATCTGCCTCATTTACACTGTATGTCAGCTCCACCCCTGAGTGGGTGCAGCACTCACATTGCCAATCCTGGCACTAGACAATAAACCAATAACAAATGCCAGGCTCAGCCCCATCAAAAGTATATGAGGACTTGGGAGGACATAGTATATCATCCAATACAAGGTCTTTTACATCCTTCATTAGATTGATTCTTAGGTATTTCATTTTTTTGGATGCTACTGTGAAGTGTGTTGTTTTCCTGATTTCTTTCTCAGTGAGTTTGTTATTCAAGTACAGGAAGCCTATTGATTTTTAAGTGTTGACTTTGTATTCAGCTATGTTATTGAATTTTCTTATTAAATCTATCAGTTTTTAGTGGAGTTTCTGGGGTCTTCTAAGTAGAGCATCATTTCATCTGCAAATAATGATAGTTTAACTTCTTCCTTTGTTATCGTTATTGCCTTTTTTTTTTTTTTTTTTTTTTTTTTTTTTTTTTTTTTTTTTTTTTTTTTTTTTTTTTTTTTTTTTTTTTTTTTTTTTTTTTTTTTTTTTTTTTTTTTTTTTTTTTTTTTTTTTTTTTTTTTTTTTTTTTTTTTTTTTTTTTTTTTTTTTTTTTTTTTTTTTGCCTTTTTTGAAACAGGGTCTCACTATGCAGTTCAGGCTGGCCTTGAGCTCACTTTGTAGCCCAGGCTGGCCTTGAACTCACAGCAAGCCTCCTGCCTCAGTCTCAAGAGTACTGGGATTACAGATGTGTGCCATCACAACAGGCCTTATCTTTATTCCTTTTATTTTTTTCTCTTATCTAATTGCTCTAGCTAAAGTTTCTAGGACTATGTTAAATAAGAGTGGAGACCGTGGGGACATCCTTGTCTTGTTCCTGTTAGATAGTTTTCTCAGTTTTTCTGCATTTAGTATGATGTTGGCTGTTGGTTTGTCATAGATGGCTTTTATCAGATTGTGATAAAGACCATCGATTCCAATTTTTTTAGGGTTTTTTTTAATCATGAATAGGTGCTGGATTTTGTCAAAGGCTTTTTCTACATCTATTGAGATGATCATATGATTTTTGTCTTTGGCTCTGTTAATATGATGTATTACATTTTTTGATTTATGTATGTTGTACCATCTCTGCATCCCTTGGATGAAGCCTATTGATCATGGTGTATAACTTTCTTGATGATTTGCTGCATTCTGTTTGCAGTATCTTATTGAGGATTTTTGCATCAATGTTCATTAGGAAAACTGGCCTGTAATTCTCTTTCTTTGTTGGGTCCTTCTCCAGTTTTGTTAGCAAGGTAATTCTTGCTTCCAGGAGTGAATTTGAGAATATTGCTTCCCTTTCAATTTCATTAAAGAGTTTGAGAAGTAGTGGTGTTAGGTCTTCTCTACATTTCTTTCTTTTTTTTTTTTTTTTTTTTTTTTTGTACCAGGTATTGAACTCAAAACCTCGTGTGTGCCAGGCAGGTGCATACGCCATTGAGCTAAATCCCGGACCCTATTTTTTGAGACAGGGTCTCACTGTGCAGTTCAGGCTGGCCTTGAATTCACTTTGTAGCCCAGGCTGGTCTCAAACTCACAAGGATCCTCCTGTCTCTGCCTCCCGAGTGCTGGGATTAAAGGTGTGCGCCACCACACCTGGCTCTACATTTCTTATAGAATTCAGCAGTGAATTCGTCAGGGCCTGGGCTTTTTTTTTTATTGATAGGTCTTTACATCAATTTTGCTGTGACCCACGCAGCTCCTGAGGTTCTTGGGGTGAAGGACTGCCAGAGGATGAGAAAAATAAAGAAAGAGACAAAGCTGGGGTCAGGTGGAGCCCTTACTCTCCTGATGGGAGGAAAGGTACTACTCAACCAATGCTACCATTTATTTATACAATGCTAAGGATGACGTCAATTTCAGCCCCTCTACCTAGCAATCCAGGCCTGAATTGTTTAGGAGCCTCCTGTTTTTCTGGGCTGTAGCAACTTTTTCACGTGGTTAACCAAGGTGCTCTTTGTTACTTTGGTAAGGTCGTGTCTGGGTCATTTTCCAGCTTCAAGGCTCCCAACACAATTTAATTTATTGATATTGGTTTATTTGGGATTTTTATATCTTCTTCATTCAGCTTTGATAATTCACATGTATCTAGGAATCTGTCCATTTCTTCCGTATTTTCCATCTTATTAGAATACAAGTTTTTAGAGTAGGTATGGATGATCTTCTGAATTTCTGCAGGATCAGTTGTGATTTCAGCTTTTTCATTATTAATTGCATGGATTTGAGTCTTTTCTTTGTTTTTTTTGATAAGGTTGGATAAGGGTTTGTCAATTTTATTTAATCTTTCAAAGAACCAGCTCTTTGATTCATTGATTCTTTGTATTTTTTTAGTCTCCAATGTGTTAATTTCTTTTTTTTAATTTTAAACAAAAGGAAAGTAAGAAACCAAAACAAAACAATTTCACAAACAGCCAATAAGACAGTAATAATCATCAGCACATTGCATATTACTATATTTCCAGAAATTATTTAGGATAAAAAATATAGACATGAAACATTATCCAACAAATTATTAACACAAACCTTTTGCCTCAATGAATCAAGAGAAACTTGCTATATGACTGTCTTTTTTGTTATGATTGCTCTATTGTTTTCAAATAAACATTTCA
>RJWM01013930.1:30260-52026 GCA_004363535.1 Dasyprocta punctata | reverse complement strand
GCAAGTCCTAGCATCTGATTCACCTGTATAAATATAACATTATCACTGCTAGAAAAATATGTGGGAAATACGGTTGTATCAAATACTTCGTGATCTTACAGTTCTTCCTGTTCAAGAGAAACTTCAAAATGAGTTTTATTTCCTGTTGTGTCTTAAATTGATGTAACTGTCTTCACAATGTTCAAAAAATAACTTTAGACAAATTGAATTAAGCAGAATTTATTTGAGCAAAGAAATGTTTCATGAATTGAGAGGCAGAGGGAGCATTGTTCAGACTACTCCATCCCACTGCAGTTATAGCTGTATTTTATCCAGGGAACAGGAAGTGACTGACAGAAATGACCCGATTGGCTGCCTGTCACATTTGCCTTAAATGATCATATTTTGGCAACTTTGACCTTCTGGTTGGCTGGCAGTCCAGCTGCTGTGGTTGGCTGAGGGTTGGCTGGTTGTTGAAAGAGTATACTTTTAGGTTAGGTAACCTATCACATTAGGTTGCAGTTTACCATGTATGGAGAAATCTTTAGACCAAACTTAAAATGTGTATGGAGATAGCCTTAGGCAAAACTTAATTTGTTTTGACAGTGACAATTTATGCTTTTAGAAAAACTGCTGTATTCTAATATTGTTTATGAAGTGATATTCACTCAGGCAAATTCCATGCACTGGATTTTATTTCTGTCACTCCCTAGGCCATGTATGCAGTCTCACAGATCACCAGGAGAGGCCCCAGAATATTTTTTGCATCTATCTCATTGAATGCAGTTGATATTTTCTCAGGTTGTAGCAATATAATTAATTCTTTATGCTTTTTTTTCCTCACTGAACTTAACCAGTTCCTCACAAAGAAAAAAGTACATATAAAATATGCAGTTCAGAGTCTTCTGATGATATATTCAAGGTATAATATTTCTCTTAGCCAAAATATCTCAATGCATGTGTTGGAAATAAATAGCTCAGTAGCCGTGCTAGAAGATGAGAAGACGTAGCCTTCTAATGAGAAAATATGTGGAGTGCTTGAAAGTGACATGATTACAATATTGAGATGAAGGGCAGAGGAGTCACCCAAAACACACATGAGAAAGAGCTTCCCGAGATGGGAATGATTCCAGGGCCACCTCAAGTTTGGACACTGGAAGCAGGAAGTCCTCAGAGACAACAATGAAGCTCTTCCAGTAAAAGACCTCATGGATAACAATTGGACTGATCTGAATCAAAAACCTCACACCTTCTTGCAGTTTTTATACACCAGGACACAAACAGTGGAGGATTGTTCCCAGGTGGGAGTGACATGCGTAGTTCTATGGATTAAAGGTCATTTGCATTTGCACCCCAGTCACTTACAATTCAGAGGTTTCCACAATGGAATTTGTCCAATTTGCTGTTACAGATACTGCTTTTTATGTGTCCTGTAGGTCACTCTTACCTGAATACATGGCTCAGACTACAGGTGCCTTATCCCCCCTGAATTCTGTGCAATGACACTGTGAGAATTTTAACTACATTAAGATCTGGGCTCAAAATTTGTACTACCTCTATATGCCTGTTCCTAAGGAACCCAACCATCAAATTCCAGTTAAAGCAGCCTTGGGGCAGTGGTGCACCCATCCACCTGGGAAAACCAGAAAGCGTGGGACATGAGAGACATTCGAGGATTATAGGACCTGTTTTATATCTTCTTTAGGGTGGAGGTTACATGGCTGTGGGCATAGGTCAAAACTGATAGGACTGTTCACCTTTAAAATAATTTAAATTCACAGGAATTTCACTTTGTAAATTACACCACAATACAAATATTAGATATTTTTTTAAAAAAATTAAGAGAGATGATTTCATTATGTCCTCATTTATCTTTTTGAGTTAATGTCTTCCCAAAGCTGCAGTCCGTGTGTTAACCGCATGCTGGCGTTTTCCCTGCAGACAGCTGCGATGCTCCCCTGGCCTCCACCTTGCCGCTGTCCTCCTTCAGCAGCTCCTCGGAGCTGTCCAGCAGCCATGGCCCTGGCTTTGCAAGGCTTAACCGAAGAGATGGTGAGTCTGCTTTTAGCTTCTTGTATCGATCCTTGCCAAATCTTGTTAGATTTTCCTGTAATGAAATGGTTATTATTTATTGATGTTTTATAGGAGGAAATACAACTCTAAATAAGCATATGTATTCCCATTTGAAGCCCTTGAAGATGTGTTTGGTACAAATAAATTGGTCACTTTTGCTCCATGAATTGGCTGAACTTCTCTTGGTACAATCCTGTGGGCTTTGAAACAAGTCACACATGACTTTGACAGTGTTTGGGCTTTCTATATAATTATTTCAGCATCTAAGTATTTATGGAAGCCTTTGAAATCTGCTATGCCTTTTTGTTTGTTTTCCTACTACAAGTATAAATTTCTTGTGTATATTGCTCCAGATAATTTAATTTGCCCTTTTTGGATAATGAAATTGGCAGAATAAATAAGCAATTGGAAACTATTTTCATTGTGTTTTAACTACAACTCCTGATTTATTTTTCATTTGCTTCTCTTACTTGATTCACCGTCGACCACCCACTGAGGAAGAAAAAGCATTTAGTGGTTTATTCATGCTCCACCATGAATATTCCATTTATATTTGTAAACTTATCTTAGGAGTGTGTTTTCTTGTACATATGTTTAAAGAGAAGTGTAGAAAATTGAATGTTAACTTTTTGTGTGTGTGGTTTAGGTACGCTTTCCCTAAGGTCCAGGGTTTAGGGCTTGGTCATCAGCCCATAGTTCTGTTGGGAAGTGGTGTAACTTTTAAGAGGGGGGTCGGAGTGGAAAGTTATGTTACTGGGAATGTGACCTTAAAGGGGACCCCAGTGGCTTCCTGTTTCTTTTTCCTTTGTGGATGTTGTGAAGTGAGGTCTTTCTCCACCATGGGCTCCACCTTGATTTGCTGCTGTGCCACAATCCGAAGGCAATGGGGTCAAGTCACCATGGACCGAAACCTCTGAAACCATGAACCAAAGTAAAATTTTCTTCTTTTTAATGTGATTGCCTCAGGAATTTTGTTACAGCATGGAAACTGGATTAACACACTGTATTAAATGTAGGGAACTTTAAACACCATATACAGTGTGACAAAGCATCATGCTGCATTTTTAAAAAAGTAAAACCTAAAGTAAAATTTCTTTGAATAAGTCCTCAGGAAATTGAATTTACACAATTAACAAAAAATATTTTAGGCTTATACGAAAAAGACACAAGAAGTATGCACTATAAATACTATGCTTCCTTATTTCTGTGGTACCTTCTTTCTTGCTGTTTTTACCCTTTTCCTCTTTTCCTCCCTAGTACTCTTTTTTGTATTTTCATTATTTAAACACATTTAGTGCATTGCACATTGGGTCAAATAAACATATCATGGCCTTTGTTATAGGCAGGCTGGTTATCAAAAATAAACAACTTCTTATTTTGCTTAAGTACATTTACATTAATAATTTGCAAATATACAAATCATATATAAATTTGCAGATATCACATGAGCAAGTACATTTGCTAAAATACATTGAAGTCTGCTAATTTCATTCATTGCTGAGATTTCACTGTGCACGATTTTTCTGCAGAGTCTAAATGACTGTTTTCATTACCACTGAAGCAGTAATTGACATGGGACACTGGTAATAAAGGACAGCAAGGGTCATCTCAAACCATAGCTCTTCTTAATGTCAAATCATATTTTATATTAAAGTATATAACTGTGAACGTTATCCATCACAGGAGTCATTTTTATTCTTGGTTCATGTTTCTGCAACTCATATTATGCAAACCCAAGTATCAGTCTTTATTAAATTTATTTTCATGTGGATAAAAGAAAAACAGTCTGTTTTATTACTTTAGTTTGCTGTCAGCTAAGTTGATTACAAATTTATTGTTGTCATTTTTGTATTTATTGTCCAGTGGTTTGACATTTTTCTTCTCCCTTATGGTAGCCTGCACTATTCAATGAAAGAATTTGAAATTAGAAGTGATTTATTGAAGGTTACAGATTATCTCTAGTGTTTTAATATTCTTTATTAGATTTAGAATATTTTGTGGATGGTTGAGTAAACAAATGTTCTGACCATAAATAATTAAACCAACAAATGAATGACTCCATGCCACAAATATGAAAACCTTTCTCTAGTGGAGTGTGAAGACCTCAAAGCTACATTTCACAGACAGAAAACAAACAATCTCCCAGCTATACAACCTGGTAGTTGGTACCCATCTGATATGAAAATTCCATGAAAATAGTTGTGTTCATTTCTAAAGCTCTGGCATGAGGGATGAGAGAGCTATGAGAGCTGTATAGTAAATGAATTCCATCTTATCCATTTGAAGGGATCAAAATCAACATTTTGGAGATGTGATCATTCAGGCTTTTTATATATTAATAAACTAAATCTTCCAGTTTACTAAATAAAGAGTAAAG
Source organism: Dasyprocta punctata (assembly GCA_004363535.1). Lineage (NCBI taxonomy): Eukaryota > Metazoa > Chordata > Mammalia > Rodentia > Dasyproctidae > Dasyprocta > Dasyprocta punctata. The sequence goes on along the minus strand of RJWM01013930.1, from coordinate 47,597 downwards.
TAATCAACACAAGTTAATGTATTTAAAAAAACAAGTTTTTCTCTTTTTATGGAAAAGGCTCAATTTTTCCATAAAAGATTTCTTAAGTTATAAAGCATAATACAGAGTTACTTTCCTCTTATTAAAGTACTGAGCACATTAGAATATAATTAATTCTATACATTTTTCATTTTCTGCATTTTCACAGTTGATATTTTAGTATAACTTCAATTTTAACATGTCAGTAAAATCCACATTCTTTTAAAAATTGACACAATCCCCTTTGAGGGCACATCTCCAGTGATCTAAGGCCTTCCCGCAATGCCTGCCTCTCACAGATTATGCTGCCTGCTGACATTCCTACCTTGGAGACCAAGCCTTTATCACGTGGGCCTTTAAGAAACATTGGATGGACTCCAGTGTCAGTGAGACAAACAGATTCTGAGTACATGTGTACCACACACAGAGAAAGAATGGCCACAGGTTGTCTTCATAAGGTACAATGATCAATTTGTTAAAGTAGTATCTATCTTCCTTGAAGACAGGAGAATACAAATACAAAATAGTATCCATGAAAATTGAATAATTTGTGAGAAAAACAATTTATAGTCAATTTATAGTCCTCAGTCTGTCCTCTACCTTTCCTTCTCAATCAGATGCCAAATTCTATGTATTTTCTCTTTAAAATATTTCATGCTTGAAAACTTTGTTTCATTTCCATGAATTTTACCCCCATACAGTTGCATCATGTCTTACTTACATGCCCTTACCCGCCCCATGTCTGATCTTCTACTTTTGAAGTTTTCCACAAGCCGGGCGTGGTGGCGCACGCCTTTAATCCCTGCACTCGGGAGGCTGAGATAGGAGGAGCGTTGTGAGTTCGAGGCCGGCTTGGGCTACAATGCAAGTGCAAGGCCGGCCTGAGCTACATATTGCGACCCTGCCTCAAAAAACTAGGGTTGGAAGTTTGGCTCAGTGGCTAAACGCCTGTCTGGCAAGTGCAAGGTTGTGAGTTTGATCCCTCGTGCTGAAAAAAAAAAAAAAAAAATCCCACGAAAAGTCCTCAGTTAATCTTCTCTGAAGCACTGGCCTGTTCACTTACTCGCTCTGCAGGCCTCAGGCACTAGTCCTGCAGAAAGCAGCTCTCAAACTGGTCATGTCTCCCTATAATCAAGGATTGATTTAGTAAATCTAGGGCAAAAAGAAATATATATTTCAAAGAACAAAAAAGCTTAATTATGATTTGGCTAACATTTAAATAAAGAAACATAGAATGTTTCAATGAATACCTTCTTAGCTGTTTCAGTGTATATTATTATGAATTGTATTACTCACTGTCCTGTCCCTAGGACAAAATACCTGACATCTGAAACTTGAAAAAGGGTTTATTTTGGCTCATATGTTCAGTGGATTCAGTTACTGGTCAGCTGGTTCCAAGGAAGAAACAATATGGTAGAATGGCTTGGTGGAGGAAAGCAGTTTACCACATTGCAGTCAGCAAGCAGAAAGAAGGAGGGTGCTGGGGATGAGAATAAGCCCTTCCAAGTCACACACCAGTGACTCACCACTTCCGGTCAGGCCCCAACTCTAAATATGAGACATTTGAAGGGCATTTTAAATCTAAATTGTAACATTTGGCCTTCTCATTATGCAAAATGCATTTAGTCCAGTCCAAAAATCTTTGAGTCTCAAAAGTAAATCTCTTACCTGTGAACCTCTTTAAAAATAAAAAACAAAGGTAAATTCTTCCAACATACAATGCCATATGGTAAACATTTCCATTCCAAAAGGGAGATAAACACCCAAATTTCAAATCAAAGGCAAAACTCAGCAGGGCAAACTGTAAGCCCTGTAACTCCAAATGCAGCACTCAGGGAAGACTGTGAGATGTCAATTACAAATTATAGGCTCTGTTTTTCATATTTTTGAATGTATTATTAGTATTTATATTTTGAACTCACAGCACCTATTGCTGAATTTCATCATGTTTCTGCTTCATGAAAATTATCAGTGATCAAGTGGTTCTTCAGTGAACAGATATGAAGATGATAACAGAAACATAAATTTCAGAACATAAGTTAGGAAACATGCTCTGTGACAGCTATTGAAATATAAAACATTTTTAAGAAGACCTTTATTAATTAGCCTAGGTAAAAGTGTCTGCATGTGGTGGTGGAACCCAGGGTGCTGAACAAGCGCATGCAGGATGAATGTTGGAAGTGGCCTTCTTAGGCCAGGGATCCCCTCGTCCCTGGCTCCCACTGCCTACTGTGTATTTGTACCAGATGTCAATCTTTGCAACTCGGGTGAAATATTCTGCAATGAAGAGAATATTTTTCAAATGTGAACCTGGTGAATTTTATGAACAAAACGAGGAGGCAAGACTCAGAGTATAGTTCAGTGAGAGAGCACTTTCTTAGCATGTGCGAACCCTGGGTCCCATCCCCAGGAATACAGACAGACAGACAGACAGGCAGGCAGACAGACAGACAGACACACACACACAGATACTTGAACCATGTGACCTTCAAAGTGGCACATCTAGCACCACAGTCTTCCATCAAACCCTATCGTAGCCTAGAAACATTTCAAATTCCACCATAAAGTTACTATTTTTCTGGGGAGGGGCAAGGAAAATGAGCCTTAGCAAGTCCGTTTAACAATTCTTTGATCTGATCATTCTTGAAAGCTGTTGATGCTGTTGGAAGTATTTTTCCATTTAAGGATGAATAATTTTGAGAGTCATGTTGCGAATTAGCTAGGGGTAGGAAAGAAACAGTAGCAGCTACATGTGATAAGAGGGGTGTGGCATGCATCAGAGGTTGTTTTGGAAAGTCATTTGTGCTCCTCTAACCTCAGAGGAGAGCTGTGGGACGTTAATGTCCACGAGCATCCTGATGGCGGTGAATTGTGGCCATTGACGGGGAAAAGGAGTGGACATGTATATCTGGCTTGTGCAAAGAAGCTGACAGCAAGTAAAATTTGTGTCAGTCCACATTACAGTGAATGGGTGGATGATGGGGAAACTCATAATGTAAATGTTTGTGCTAAGGTAAGGAGGAGTATGACATTTAAAATAAATAGAAAAACTTTCCACATGACACTGCTAGTTCCTGTAAAGACCATTTCTATGTGCAGGATGATGTGTGTACAGTCAGTGTAAATGGTCCTTGATTCCAAGCTCACTGTTTTTTGTCTGTCTGTTTTTGCTGGTGCCTCAGACAGTTTTCACTATTAACTAAGCTTGCCACAAGTCATTCTGTGCAGAGAAAAGGTGATCACTTCAGAGACAGTGAGGGAAGGTAGCAAATCTTCAGTTCTGAAGTCCAAATGCAATTCCTCAGTCTAAGAAGCAAAAATTGTGAATGCGAATTGAGCAGTACCATTTTTGTGCTATTCCATTGCTATGGTCTGAATGAGTGTAATGCTGATGACAGTATATCAGTTTTCCTGTTGTGAATGGCATTGACGTACTTTAAAGGGCCATGTGTTAAAGGCTTGGTCCTTGGGGGTTCTTACTAGGAGATGGTGGGACCTTTAGGAGATGCAGCCTTATGGGAGATCCTTAGCATTAGGGCATGCCATCGAAAGAAACTGTGCAACATCCTAATGATGGTTAGGGCACATTAGCGACAGGATGGGACACTCTGGACTGGCTCTTTGGACTGACTAGTTTCAGTCTCAACCAGGATTCGAATGCCCACGAAAAACCCTTAGAGTTGTGGAAAATGAAGTCATATTTTTTCCTCTTCAGTCTTTCATTGTAAATTTTATACCTGCAGTCTGATTCTAACTGGTTTGGTCAAGTGACTTCAGTAGGCCTATATTCAATATCTTCAGTACTCCACACTTCCACTCTTAGGTCAGAGTGTTCTGATGTAGAAGATGATTTAAAGTTTTCTTTAAAAGGCCAAAATAGAATATAAAATGCTTACACCATAGAGTTTCACATTTTCCCCACACTTGTCCTTAGTGCAACCAAGTACATCAAAATATAGCTTAAAACCCTGTTAATTTCTTTTTCCAAGATAAAGCAACCAGACTTTACATTTTATGTGTGGTATTCTGGTCAGTTCAATATTTGACTGTCAGATGAATGTAGCAAGATAACTCTTTGTACTTTCTGTATATATAGGATATTCAGATTATCTAATAAAATCACCAGTGTCATTCCCAGTGACCTGTACATATATTAGATTTTTCTGTATAATAAATAAAAGGTAAAACAGTGAATTCACTGCCATTCATCACTGAGCCATATAAGGTCTCTCCTAGTCCTCTCCACCTCCTTTCCTCTCTTCCTCCTTCCCTGCTCGCCTTCCTTTCTGTCTCCTCCCTCCTCGGTATGAGTGTACCTCACAGGCACGTTGTTAAAGGCTTGGTCCTTGGATAACATTTTTTGGAGGTGGTGGTACCCTCCTTCCATCTTTTCCTCTCTCCCTCTCTTCTTTTCTTTTTTTCCCCTTCCTTCCTTCCTTCCTTCCTTCCTTCCTTCCTTCCTTCCTTCCTTCCTTCCTTCCTCCCATCCTCCCTCCCTTTCTCTCTGTCACATAGACTTTTAAGAATTTTAAATGACTCTTAGTTCTATGGTCACAAAAGTAGTTTATAATACTGATTTGGGCTTCTGGGCATAGTTGACTGACTCCTACAAATGAAATGTGTCCAGAACTTTTCCTCAAAAAATTCTCATAAAATTGTACATTATAGCATTCTTATTAAATTTTTATAGGGTTTTCTTACTCTTTATCAAATGCTGAATCCCTTGAGGGAAAGGTGCTATCTTATTCTTGGTGATTAGGAGTAAGTTTCAAAACAGATGATTCTCTTTCTCTGTTTTTATTTTAATACTGCTTCTAACACTTACTAGCTTTGTGACCTTGTGGTCTCCTTGAGGCTTTGTCTCTTTAAATATAAAATGAGCTGAGTAATTATGAGGTAGTTAAGTTGTATATAATAGGTTGTGTGAGAATTAAATAAATTCATACATATAAAATATTCAGGATATAATGCACCAGTGTTTAGAGAAGCTTTATTCACAACAGACAAAAGGTGAAAATAACCCAATGATTCATTGAATGGATAAACAAAATATGGTATATACATGCAGTAAGATACAATTCAGTCTTAAAAAGGAAGGTATTATGAAGCAAGCTACATTCATCTACCTTGAGGCTTATACTAAGTGAAATAAATGAATCACAAAGGGACAAATCTTGCATGATTCCTTTTCTATGAGGTATCTAGAATAGTCACATTCACAGCGACAGGAAATAGGTTGCTGGGAGCTGGAAGTGGGGAGTTATTGTTCAATGGGCACAGTTTTAACTTGAGAAGATGAAAAGTTCTGGAGCTGGATTGTAGTGATGATGGGTATTAGTCACCTTTCCATTACTGGAACAAAAACCTTGATATACACATTTTAAGGAGGAAAGTTTTATTTTGGCTCATGTTTTCAAGGGGTTCATTCCATGGTTGGTTGATTTCACTGCTGTGGGTCTGGGTGAGGTAAAACCTTATAACTGAAGGGGATGGCAGAGGAAAGCTGCTCACCTTATGGCACTGGGGAAACAGGAAGAAGTAAAGAACCAGAGAAAAATCCTTCAAGGTCATGTCCCAGTGACCTACTTCCTCCAGCGAGGCCATACCTCCTAATAACTCATTCAACTATGAACTCATTAATGAGTTAACTCACTGATGAGATTAAGTATTTTTCAAATACAATAAATTTGACAATCAAGATGAACTGTCACAGTGGTATAGTATAAAAGTTTTTAATAGACTGGATTTTTTAGTTCTTGGAATTTAAAGCATTTATAATGGAAATTTTATGTATATTTTGCAACAATACATAGTATATGAACTGATCTAAAATAGTGAATCTTCATTAAATTCTTATGAATCAAAAATGATTGGTAATAGCAACACTAGGAGTAAAGTAGGTATGCATATTATGTATCATAACGTCTAGCCCCAAGTCTTGCAAAGTAAATTATATATATATATATACTGATGAAATTAAATTGTCTCTCTCTACAATATATACTGAGATAAACTGATGAAATTAAATTAAGTCTCTATAATAAAAAATCAGAATACAACACAAATTAATGTCAATTGATGTCAAATGTAACGCAAGAAAGCCAAAACTGTCAAAAAGTTTGCTTAATCACATTATGGCAACCCCCTGGGCTCTAATAATGTACAGTTAGTTTACACTGATATAATTTTAGTGGGCTACCTCTCTGCCCGGCTCATAGTACTGGCAATTTAGCAGCACATTTGACAGACAAAAAACCCTAAGAATAAAGTTAATGCATTTCTCTCTATCACTGACAAGTATGGTTTGAAAAACCAGAGTAATATTGCAAAGTTTCATTATGGAGTAAGTATACCAGTTTCAATTAGTTTTTGGCTGATTTGTCATTTTTCTTAAGGCAAAATAAGGGGTGATAACATTTAAGGTATTAGTATATATGAAAGTGAATTCACACTTTGCTTTAGACACTCAGAAATTTAGATCAATACATGTAAAATACATTTTGGTAAAGATCGGAGGGCAGAGGTTTGTAGGCGTCCTGCAGAGGATGGGTCGGAAAAGGGGCTATGGGTGAGAACAGGTGTCCTGGAGCCAGAGAGAAATGGCCCAAGGAACAGGCTATTGATCTGACTTCTGACTGCCTGATAATTCTCTTTAATCTCTTGATCAAACTCCTCAATAAAATCAATGTATATCATAAAAAGATAGTAATTATAACAACAAAAGTTAAAGTCTGTGGTTCTTGAAAGCATTATGAGTCAAAAGTATGAGATTAACTATTGAAATCTCTTCTGATTTCCTCAAGAAATTCCTGAAGTCTTGAGTACTATGTATTCTGTTCTGCTCTAATGTCTTCACAGTTTGCCTGCCTGTTTATGCAAAGAAACAAAAGAATGAACAGCTATCATGGTTGTGTGAAAAATATAATTTTGCGAAATTAATATTAAATCAAAGTATGTAATTAACATTTATACATATAATATTAGATATGTACATAAAATCTGCAAGCTGCAGAAAAATTTGTGCCATATCAAATTCTTGAAATTTGAATTTGACTGTTAAACCTGACTTTCTCGACATTGAGTTTATAATGATAGGTCTTAGAATGACAAATTGCTGAATATTTCTATAAAACCAAGACTCTTAAATACAATGGTACATTACAAAGAGGAAAAGGTAATAAAAGAGAAAAAGGAAAAAAAGTTGAACTCTGTCTTTTTATTCTTAACTAACTTTTTCAGAAAACTATCTGATTCCAGGTTATTTAGACAAAAGCTTAACCATAAAACATACTCCTACTGGTATTTGATTATACTTTTTGATTAGTAAAATTATTTTCTTTTAGGTTTATTATACTTATGATTGTAAGCATTCATTGCATGAGCTCAGTGACATTTCCTATGAGACTGTTTCCCACTTCTACATCTCCACATCCCCTTCTACTGGTGTGAAATGGAAGGAGTTGAGGAGATGTGAATAGTATTTCCAGAAGCAAAATGATACTGGCCTGACATAAGCGTGGGTGTATTTTGTCCTCTTAGCCTGTTTTCAATAAGTTGTACATTAACACTGTTCACAGCCAGAAGCTATACATGAGTCGTGAACCAGGGAAACTCTGTATCCTGAAAACCATGAACGCTGGTGTGGAGAGTTCTTCCAGAGAGCTGGCCTATCGGTTATAATAGAAGTTACCATTTGTGTATAGGAAATAACTTCTTCAAAAAGATAATTCAGATATCTCTAAATGAAGCTATAATGAATATGTTCCTCACTACTTCTCATATTTCACCACAATCCAAATGTCCATCCACTTAGTCGTGCTTACCTAAAGCACTAGTTTTCTTGATCCATAGGTGGAGATAATACTGGCCACATACTTCCAATTCAAAAAATGGTCAGGATGTTTGTAAGAGCCATTCAATATCGAGATACTTCTTACTTCAGAAACTATAACTTCTAGTGAAAAATTATCACTCTACTTTAAATCAGGTTAATAAATTAAAAATTCTTATATTGGAAAAATGACCCTTAAATGGTTTGTTATAGCATGTAATCTGTAATTACTAGAGATTTCTATTACTCTGTACACAGCAAGATCCCAAACACAATTGAATGTTACATTGAATTGTTTAATATGAGGAATCTCTTTGACAAATTATAGCCAGTTCTACAGATGTAACACAGGTGTTCATTCTTTCGCTAGTTGATGTTCACAGGGATTGTTCCTCGTGTATTTTTTCTATCATGAATAATTACATCCATGAATATTGAAGTTTGAGCAGATACGTATTTTTTTGGAGTGGAATCATTAAGCTGTATGTCCACTCCAAGACTCAACTGTTCATAACAGCATTATATTTAACAATAAATTGTAACAATAAAAGAAACTAACAGGTACTCCACAATGTCTTCCTGTTTGTCTTGTTGATTAGTGTTATGTTATTCTTATGGAGAAACATTATCATGCTCCTTTCTAGAATTTCACTTCTGTTCTCTCACACTTGCATTCTTTCTTTCAAAACTTCCGTCCTTTTTCTTTTCCTTATTAAAAATGGCCAGTGTTATACATGTGACAACTCAACTGTCACAGAATACTTGGCAAAGTTTCAAGTTTGAATAGGAAACATCCTCTTTATCAGAGGTGACTTGAGTTACTCAAGAGTCAATGGACACTATATTACCTGTTACACTGTACTGACAGCTTCTGCTTCTGAATAGATAAAGTACATGCCCTTGTGTACATTCCTCCTGCGTGTACATTTAAAAAACAGTACATTATGTATTAAACAAACACAAATGAAAAAATTGAGAAAAGAAGAAAGACCAGTTAAACCTGAGGATCAGAGGATTTTATAGGAATGAGGAACAAATCAATGTCTGCTATGTCTAACTATAAAGAGTATCAGTTAGAGTGGGTGTTATGGCGGTGGTTACAGAACTTTGAACATGTCACAAGCTGATTTAGAACTATACAAATACATCATTTTCTTGGTTTTGATATTATACTGTAATTACATAACATGAAATTATTGGGGGAAACTGGGTATGAATACATATCTCTTTTCTGTACTCTCTTTACTACTTTCTATAAAGGTAATTATTTCAAAAATAAACATTAAAAACAACATTGCATTTCTGAATGGTATTTTAATGTATGCTATAATACTGATCTAAAAGGACCATGACTGATGACAGGGCCTGCTAAAATACAACAGTAGGTTCTGTGACCTGCTGTCCTACCTCAGTATTAAAGTCAGCATTAAAGAAGACACTCTTGAGTTCCTGCCACACATGGTCCACGTGCAGCAATACTTGGCAGCCAGATTGTTTTAAGATCATCATATTTTCTCCAAGGCATTCAAAACTAGTGGAACATTTTCCCTTAATTTCGCCTCTAAACATATCTGTCAGTAGCACTTATGTTATTGTAACATTTAGAGCACATTCCTTTTGCATTCACATAGAGAGATTATCATACTACACCAATAACTGATAAATACATATCTCTCTTCATACAAGGTGTTCATGGCAATTTTATAAACTACAATTAGCTTAACTGCGCAACATCTTTAGTGAGAAGGTAAATATTTTGGAGGAGGATGAACTGAAGATGTGTAGTTGACTAACTAATCTCTCACATACAGATGGATAATTTACTATTCACTGAAATTGTTATTTCAAAGCATTTCACCTTGAGTTTCCCCCCATGATACCAAGTGACATTAAATAAGAAAGAAAACTATGAAGAGTGTTTGTCACTCCCATAAGAAAATAACTATCTGGGAACTGGAATAAAACACATGGAGAAGAGTGGTGTCAGCTTCAGGGCCCTTTGATGCCCTTCCAGCCTCTGCTGCTGTGCCCATTTGCATGCCCGCCTCACTCTGTCTCATTGTTTCTACTCAACAGACAAAGACAGTGCCTCACTTGCTTGCTCGAGCGGTAATTTAAGGTTATATATCTTACCAAATAACTCATTGGATGAGTGAAGAATGCATAAGGCTGGGTTTATTGAATTATATGCAGTTACAGAGAGATGAATGAAACTGTACCTACCCTAGACCCAAGAGGGTGGTGATGCAGAGAAGGATACAGTTTTTTCCTTTGACACCCTCAAGATAGTAAAATGTGACTATCTGGCCTGAGGCAAATATGAAATTGAAACATACAGGTAGAAAACTTATGGGACATAACTCAAACAGGTTATGTATAAAGACAAAGTGGTTGATACATCATTTAATATTTTCTTGATTTTTAAAATGATATCTTTACAGGTATGTAAATTAATTGCTTTATTTTCTTCATTTTATAAACAGATATGATAAAGTAGAGCCACTGAATGCCTTTACAAATGAAAGATGACAATGTGAGTGGAAATAGTGGGTGGCATTCTCAGCGTACAATATTTGCTTCACAGGTTTTCATCTTCCTTCCCTTATTTTCCATTGCAAAATAAGTAGCAAAGCTTTACTTATTTTGTTAGAGATCTGCAGTTCAAAAGTGGATACAATACCAGATGAAACAAGTGCCCTGTGGTGTGATCGTTCAGGAACGAGACAGCCGCAGAGCTCAGCATTCTTGCTATGGTCCCCAGATCACTCTTTATAAAAATAACTGCCCTTTAAAAATAACCCTTGCTGTTTGTCAGGTAATATGAAGTGTATGAGAAAAAAATTTTAGCTAACCTCATCAGTTATGGAAATTCACTTGTCAGAACATATATTATGAGTGAGGGGACGTCGTTTTTATGATTCACAGTCTCTGAGGAGAGTCAGTACCTACTGAGTCCTCTGGGAATGCTTCTCTGAGTACATTATAGCATGTTACTTAGTTCAGATGTAGTGTCATGCCAGAAGACAGGAAGGAAGAGGGAGGAAAAGAAAGTCTTGTGATGGAGAGAGAGGATGAGCTGGGAGGACTTGCTTGTTTTCTCTGTGTATGAAGCTTTAGTGATGGTAAAATAGAAGGGACTAGGACCAAATGCTCCTCGGTTAAATAGGATCACTTTGTGTATAACCTCATCTCTATCAAAGGGAGGGGGAACAATACTTTTATCGGTTTTAACTTAAAGAAAATTAAAATTGGATATGATGTAATATTTGTATAGTAATTTACAGTTTCAAAGTGCTTTGCTGTCAATTACCCTGTGGTGTCTCCTTGCAATTCTGTGAGATGACTTTTTCTATTATTATTATGCTCCCTCTATTAATTTTTATTTTACTCTGTGTGTGTGTGTGTGTGTGTGTGTGTGTGTTTGTGTGTGTGTGGGTGGGTGGGTGGGTGGTTCTGGGGATTGAATTTGGATTCTCCTACCTGCCAGGCCTGTTCTATATCACTGTTATACTCTCACACAACCTAACTACTTAAAAAATAAGAACAAAGAACATCTTTTTTTATTTCAGAAAGTGAGTGGACAGGTACCACACCCTTGGTGGAATCAGCCAACTTTGTTCTTTTTTTAAATTATTATTCCATCATGGCCCTCTATATCAACTACCAAATCTGCCTTTAATAGGGCAACTAGACAAGTACTATCCAATGTGATTTTATATTTTTCACCATTGCTCTTCTTCATGCAATTAAATCATGCACACAGCAATATACCCTTAAAGCCCAGGTGAGACTGTAGGTTTCCTGGCTATGACATCTTGATGAAAATCTACTAACGGCAGTGTTTCATCACCTGATCAGCAATGACTGACAACTGTGGCTTATTTGCATAGAATATTATCTCTTCATCATGAGTAAAATCGATTAATTGAAATGTGGTGGGTCTATTAGCAGGAGTGCAACTATTAAAACAAACTAAAGAACTGTGAGTCGTGAGATTAATGGGGAGGACCAGGGGCTTCTGTTTTCTCTAATGACAGGTTAGATCTGAGGGCAGCGTATTAGGGACACACTGGTTCATTTTCTTTCATTCTACTGCTCCACATGTGTTTTTATTTTAATTATTTTTCTGGTCTTCTAGGGAGAGGAACTAAAAATACCAACAAAAGATTATAAAGAAATATGAACTGAAAATGTGTTATCAATGCTAATTTATCAGAAAAAGGGAAAAATCCGAAATATTTAATAGTGCCTCAGAGCTTTCAACTGTGTTAAAGTTTAGATCATAAACATCCCCTCCAAACCTCATGCACTGAGTGGCAGGACTTTTGGAAGATCATTGGATTATGGGGACACTGTGCCCATCAGTATAGCTAAATGTGCTGTTAGGAGGTGGGGCCTGGTCAGGGAAGTGATGAGTCCCTGGAGGTATGATCTGGAAGAGTATATATTCCTTCAAGGCTCCTCCCTTTATTCTCTGCTTCCTGGATTCCTTGACATGAGCAGCTTTCCTCTATAGCAAGACTTTTCACCATGCTGTTTTTGCATTTGGGCCTGCTAAGTATGCATTTAAACTTCTGAATAGCTGTGAGCCAAAGTAGGCCTGTCTTCCTTTAAGTTATGAATGTCAGATATTGTGTCTCAGTGTGGAGAATGTGACAAAGACAGATTTTGGTATCAGGAGTGGGATTGTTGCTATGACCACCTGAGGGTATGGTCTAGAAGCCTTTGGAACAGGTTTGCAGAAGGAATTTAGAAAGATTTAGAGATGGTGGCTAAAGAATCCCTAGAATACTGTACACTGAGCTTTATGGGAGATTCTGGTGAGAGCTCAGATGACTAGAATGCTCATGAAAATGCAGACAGTAAAGGCTTGGCTCAGGAGGTTTCAGGTCAGAATAAGAACTCCATTGGCGGATGGACTTGAGACAGGCCCTGACAGAAAATTTGTCTACATTTTGTTCATGTCCTAAAACTATAAGAGACTGAGATTAAGTGTGGCAGGCTAATCCAGAGGAGAAACTTTGAAGGCATGCCAATATACAGGGCATGGCATGGATACTGTTGGTGGCTTTTAGCAAGAGCTACAGTGAGAATCGAAAGAAAATGACCAGAACTGAAAGATGTGAAGGTTGGCCAGAAAGAAATCACCTGCAAAGTTTGTACCTTGGAGAGCTCAGCTGCTAAAAAGGCTAATGTTAAACAGAAACCAGGAACTTTACATCAGTACAATAGGAAAGATGGTTTGAGGGCATCTTAGGAATCATCAGAAAGCCATCTTTGGCAGGCTCATGTGTGCAAAAATGAAAGAATTTGCTTTGAGAAGAGAGCCCCAGGGCATCCTTCTTGAGAAGGGCATCAAGCAGAATTGATTTCCTGGGATTTGGTTGACAGTGCTCAGGGACATAGGCAGTTGGAGGCCTCTGTAGTCATGGTTCAAGGGGGCCCAGCTATTATTCAAACTGGTGGCAAATGTTGACATCATCCTCATGATAGTGGTTTTATAGGCATGATGAATTCAAAGTTTGTGGTGTCAGGGAGGCTTCTACCCAGATTTCAAAGGAAGGCATTGGAAGCCAGGCCTTTGAGGGAGCAGTGAATAAAGATGTGAAAGTGCAGCAGAAACCCAGGAAACTGGGGGTGCCAAGGATGTGGCTCATTTGCTGAAGAAAGTTACAGGCAGTGAGCAAAGTAAGCCTAAGATAGAGGCCATGTTATCTGTAACCAGCAATGCTGCAGCTATTAATTCCATAGAGATGGCCGCTCAAATCTTTTGCCACACCTGGCCTTGGGTGGTAGACATAGAGCTATAGGATTTAATTGTTGCTCTGCTGGGTTTTGTTCTTGTTTTGACCCCATTTCTTTTCATCCTTTTCCTCCCTTTTGGAATGACAATTCTACCCCATGCCATTGAATGTTGGAAGTGTTTAATCTTCTTTGCTATTAGGGGGTCACATATAAGAGTTTGCCTTGAGTCTCACAGTAGATTTAGGGCTTGGACTTTTCAGCAATGCTGGAATGGATGAGACTTTGGCAAATCTTAGGAATGTAGAAAATGCATTTTGCATAAAGAGAGGGGCATGAGTCTTTTGGGGGACCCAAGGGTAGACTGTTATGGTTTAGATTGACAATGTACCCGCAAAGCTTCATGAACTCAGAGGCAGGATGTTAGAGGGTGCTGAATCATGGGAGAGCTCTATTAATCAGTAGATAATCCCTTGGTGAGTCTGCAACTGAGTGTGCTGTTCAGAGGTGGCACCTGATCCGAAAAGGTGAACCACTGGGCATGTAACTCTCCACTTCCTTTCTTCTCTTTCTCTGCTCCCTGGTCTCCATGATGTAAGCAGCTTTCCTGTGTGGCCAACCCTTCCATCACGTTGTTTCTGCATTTGAGCTTGCTAACCGTGGGCTGAAATTTCTGAAACTGTGAGCCAAAATAAATCCCCCTTCCTATAAATTGTGGATGCCAGGTATTGTGTCTCAGCATTGTGAAAATGCCTAAGACAAATTTATATGTATAAAATTCTCACTGTACAATATTGGAGTCATGAGTTGGCTTGCATTTCTTTTTTTTTTTTCTTTTCCCAACTCTTCTTTGAAAGAACAACAAAAAATTATGTAGTTTAGGTAGCAGTGTACCTAGAACTCTTGAATGCTAATCAGATGGACTTTGGAAGGATTTTTCATTTATCAAATTTCACATGAGCCAACACAAGAATAGTAGATCTGGTAGATTTCAACACGAAGATGCCAGGAGATGAGCCCTCATGGACTATATCACTGTACAGATTGACCAGGAATAGGGAACATCACACTGTTGCATATTTTCTACTGTAGCCACACCTGCTCACTCCCAAATTTGCATCCTTTGCACATTTATTTAGAAAACCACAACCCATCAATATCTTCAAAATGATATGAAAATAATAGTAGTGCAGTTCTGGATCCAAAACCTCTTGGGTCACTTGCTAACTGCATAAATGTTGACAAGCTTTTCAAGATTCAGACCAAGAGGTAGTGATAAGGCCCTACCCTATAAGGTTGTCTTTGAAATTAAAGAAAATCTATATGATGTAGTCATACTCTGATCCCAAGTTCTCAAATGCTCAAAAAACTTTAGCTGCTAAGTTTAGTGAGAATAGAAGTGTGTAGATGATATTACATTACCTCCTGAACAGTGAGGTTGGAAGGAAGAATGGGTAGAGGGAGAGAACTCCGGGTGCAGTCTCCACTGAGGGTTGAAGAGATCCATGCACTGCAGGAGATAGCAGGAGATAAAATGAATATTTCTATAGTTCATCCAAGAATAAATCTTCCCCCATCTTGAAAATCATGATGCAGGGCTAGAGGATGATTCTCATGTATGCCATTTGTGTTGTCTTCTGATTTTTCACTTGTTCCAAGTATTCTTAGACTTCTTTGCATTATCTAGCAGTTATTGGATCCATTTTTCATGTTCTTTTGTTCTTTTTAAGGTGTCTTTGAGTAGTTGGTCTTTGAAGGCATCGTCTTCTAGTTCTGAAATTCTGTATATTATGGCTTATATCTACATGTGGCCCAAACCCTCATTTGCTCATAGGTAGGATTTTTGGAGCTGGCCTAAATTAAGGTGTGTGATACTGAGATTAAGGGTGTGTGGTACTACATTAGTTCACTGTTTGGAATTAGTACAGTTATGATGAGACTGAGTGGATTTACTGAAGATAGAAGCCTTACCCTGTGTGTAGGTGACACCACTCAAAAGTTTTTTAGACAGTTTGGGATAAAAGGAAACGACAAACTTGCTTCTTCTGCCTACTACTTCTGCTTGTTACTTTGAGCCCGACACACCATGAACTGTTTCTCTTCTGTGATGCCTTCTGCCATACCACCCTGCTTTGGAGCCAGTTGACTACAGATTAAAAGCTCTACAAACTGTGATCTGAAATAAACCTTGCCTCCTTTAATTTGTAGGGGTTGGGTATTTTCTCTCAGTGATGAGAAAAGTTACTAACACACCGTACTTACATTGGTCTCTCCTGCTGCCCATACTTTAATTATGATTTTTAACATCCTGAATTTTTGATTAAAACCTTTTCATGGATGCTAATTCTTTGGTAAACTGATTGTGCATTTTTTTTATCATCTTGTTTAGACCATTTATCTTTTTATGTGTTTCTCCTGAAAGCACTGGATCTTTTTGGTTATCATTTCCATTATCTGTTTAATTACATCTGCTCTAATTCTGCTAAGTACTTCTTTGAGCTATTTTCTAACCTCCACTGTTATCATTTTGACTAATCAGGGCGTGAGGCTTATACTATTATGTCCCTTGGTGTTCTTGGTTGACTTTAGGGGAGTTGGGAATTTTGGGAAGCATTTTGTTGCCTTACCTTCTCACGTATCTATTGTGTTCATTTGTTTTGTGCTAAGGTTTGTGGATGATTATAGTCTAAAGACTGTTGCTAGTAGAGAGATCTCTTTAATTGCTTTTCAGTGATGTACTTTGGGCCTGACTAACTAAATCCTTTGCCAGTGCCCCAAGATCTGTCCACCGTGGCTAATTTGAGAAGAGAGAATACAGTGTATTTAGTTGGGAAACCAAGTTCTCTGGGAATGTACTTTAGTATTATTAATGTCACAAAGGTGATCTGAGTGTTGGCTTACAGAAAAATAGCAACAATTTTGGAACCCCATTAACACAAAGTGAATCAGCTACAATAGTATCATCCAATATAAATCAGATGTTAGCACACCATAAGAACCTACTAGTACTACTCTTAATCCTAGACAAGAAATCTGCAATTGTGGTATAAACATTGAGACAGTCCAGGAATTGACTTTCAGCTAATATGTGCTAAATGTAGAAGTTTTATCTCTGCTAATGGTAGAGAAGTATTCAATGGTAATTTTACAGAGTCATAAGGTTGATCCATTGTGTCAACTTGAGGAGTTTAGAAGTTTAACTAAGTGACTCAGCATGGCACCAGGGTTGTCACTTTGTAAATATCCTAAGCCTGTGCAAGAGGAGGGCACAGACATGGTGTGAGTGCTACACCCACCCTAGGGGCTGGTAGTCTGCTTACAATACAAGGGAGGAAAAAAGGCTTGTTCTTCCCACCCCTTTTTGCTCTTGATACTTTGCTGGAGTTTTGCCCCTGTGCCATGCCACCCTGCTTGTGACCCATCTGATTATGCACTGAAACTGCACAAACTGTGAGCTAAATAAAACCTTTCTCTTTTTAACTTTGGCTGTTGGGTACTTTGTCCCAGCAATGAGAGGAAAGTAATCAGGACAAAAGTTAACTATCACAAGATTAACAAAACTTTATGGTTGTCTTAGTTACTTTTTGCTCGTTGCCGAGACAAAATACCTGACGCCCAAAGTTAGGGAAGGAAAGGTTTATTCTTACAGTTTCTCGGGAGTTTCAGTCCATAAAGTGGGCTCCAAGGCAGCATGGGATGACGGGGCTACAGTTCATGGCGGCTGCAAGCTGCAAGCCGCAATCCGC
>RJWM01013930.1:0-30160 GCA_004363535.1 Dasyprocta punctata | reverse complement strand
GTCATGCTGTTAATTATACAAGGTTTGAGAAAGGGGAAAAATAGATGAAAACATTGAAACCTTAAACTCCATGATGTGAGAAGGAGGAAAGAGAAATAGTGAAAAGAATCTTATTGGAAACTAGAAAGATATTTATAGAATTATGTAAAGGTAAGAAACAATTTAGGAGAAATAGAAGATAAAAGAAAAAGAGGGAGAAAAAAGGAAAGAAATTATATAGAGAGTAAAAATAGAAAATAATTAAAAGAAAAAAATTAAAAGGGAGATAAAAAGAAAATAAACACACACACACAAAGGGGTAAGAAGCAAGGAAGAAGAACAAAGAAAAATTTTCCATGTCTTGTGATCTAGTTAAGAAGAAAGGAGAAAAGGATAAAATAAAAAAAGAGAATAAAACAATGCATACACTCACAAAACAGAAATAAAAACAACAAACAAAAACAAAGGAAAAAATTTCTCTATGATTTTAAATGTATGTGTGTGTGCTTCCTTTTTTTTTTAATACAAGATTGGTTTATTTTAAAATGAAAAAAGAAATAATAGCAATGATACAGAATTTCAAAAGAAATAATAGGTGATTAACACTGGTTAATATATTGTGTATTGTTATCTTCAAAGTAGTTCAGGTTACAAGATACAGGCATAAAAATGATCAAACAATCAAACAATGAAAGCACAAACCATTCTTTTTAATGAACTAAAAGAGATTAGTAGTATAGTTATCTATCTTGTATATATATATAAAAGGTTTCATATGTTTTATTTATTTTATGTAATTTATATATTTTCTCATCTTTCTTTTCTCCTTTCCCCTATCCCAGTGTTCTTTCCTTTTGAGGAGTTTCTTTCCCTTTCCCTTTCAAAATATCTATTGTACATTTTGGATCTTATTTACTCTTTCAGTCTTTTACACTAGGGAGAGAATATGACATTTACACATCATTTATTTCATTAATGAGTATGGTCTCAAGTTACATCCATTTACTTATAAAAGCCTCAAGTTTGTCCTTCTTTATAGCTGAGTAGCACTCCATTGTATAAAAATGCCACATCTTTTTTACCCATTCCATGGCTGATGGGCATTTGGGTTGTTTCCAAGATTTAGCTGTTATAAACTGTGCTGCTATAAACCTGGGTGCACATATATTGTTGTAGTATGTTTTCTGGGATGTACAATTTTGGGGAAGTGTCCAGTTCAAGATACATCCCTGCTTGCACTGGTATGTAAAGAAGGACGTCAGACCCTGGATCCATGCTGGATGGAGTTACTGGTAGGATTAGGGTGAAGGTGCCAATTCTTTAACTTTTAAATCCTGAGCCAGGCCTCTGACTGTGTATGTGAGGCCTGGGCATTTAAGTTTACACCCTTCAGGGGCATCTCTTGCCAACCTGACCACGGCTCATGACTGCAGCTGTCTCTTGTGGCTGTCCCTCCTGTAGTCACTCTGGGAGCATAACACTACGAGCCCTGAATGAAGCTAACCCCTGGCTGTGCTGGGTTCAGTCAGCCCCTCCCTGGAATCACACCTGACCAAGCGCTCTCTCCAGGGGATATGGCACACACTTGGACTGGAGTCACTCGAAGCCTGCTACAGCACTCAACATCTGCTGGTCCATTCCACCCCTGGATTTCTCCCGGAAGCCCTCTAGAGTCCCCTGCTTTCATTTTGTCTTTGTAGATTCAATCTTCCTTTCTTACAAGCCACAGGCAAGGAGCCAGGGGGAAAATGCAGATTGCCTTTTCCAAGTTGTATTCTATCTCTTCAGTTTCTCTGCAGTTTCTAGTTTTCCTGACAGATCAATCCTTCCTGATTCCTGGGGATCCGTCTCCCTCCTTCTTTTCTTCCCCAAGTTGTTGCTTTCCAGTGTCTGGATTTCGAATCTCAGAGAGGCTGAGTTGCTGTTTATCTGACCCTTATGTAGAAGACCACCCAGTTTTGAATAAAGCTTTTGCCGTCATTAATTTAGGAAAGGTTTCGAAAGTTTCAGTGTCAGCCAGATGTTGGTTCACTATCCTGCCTAGTAGATTAAGTGAAAATATAGAGTGAGAACAAGCAGGAGAAAATGCATGTGTGACTTAAATCCATGTCAAAACAGTGATGTGCTTGTGGTACACTCAGAAGAAAAATATTTTTGAATGAAGATTGACTACAAAAATCTTAGAACCTGAGTGTAAATGTGGAGAAGATGTAAGTGTGGAGATCGTAGGAAAAAGTAGATAACAGTGTGGTCATCAATTCAAAGAGGTGCCCATAGATACATATCTCTGCACTTCCCCCAGGATACCTTACATATTACAGTGCAGTGCCCCCATGCCCTCATGGCTCCTCCTACATTTAATAATATGAGACCTTTAAAGCATTTGCTTTACACTGGATGTGGTATTGAAGACTTTACAAATTGTGTCATAGTTATAAATAATAATGCAACATTAAAAGTCACACAACAAAAGTTGACAAATAATAAACTGTCTAGATTTTCAGACCTTTCTCTCAGAACCTTATCAAGTAGGTGACAGAATTAGGGAGAAGTGAAAGTGCTAATCTCCTCAGCTTGCCAATTATTCATATTCATTCTCTAGGCCTCTATTATGAAAGAAGTAGTGATTAAGAGAATCCCTCATTTTATGTATGTGACTGGAAAAATAACAAACATCAGTAAGATATCACCAGCCATTCCTCCTCGCATTCTTGTTTTTGATATTGGCTTTGTCAAAACCGAAAGTGCAAAATTTCTGTTTTACATCTCTCTCCTTAATACATGACACACTCCTTCTCATTTTCTCAGACAAACCAGCACTCTGTTAACCTCTTTCTCAGTATCCGCCTAATCTGGTCAGAGAGAACGGAGGGTATGATATGCCCTGCCTAGAATTCACTTGATTCCTTGTTCCTCTGTACTTTTTAGTTAAGAAATTTTTTTCCCTGTTATCCTCCTACCCACAGCCCTCAATCCCTGGTAACAACCATTTTATTTTCTACTTCAGAACTCAACTGCACTCAATTCAGATCAGTTCACAAAGTACTGTGATTTGCATTATTTTATTTAGTTATTTTGAAATAGATCAAAATCAGGGCTTCACACATGAAAAACCACACTCTCCTGCTGAACTACCTCGGATCATTGCTTTAAATCCTCCTGTAAGTCCGTAAGCATTTTAAGTACACAGACTACTTTGTGATTTTTTTTTTTTGTTGTTGTTGTTTACTTAATGTTCAACACTGTACTTCCTACTGTAGAAATTAATCTCTTATGTCTGGCTAAGGGCAAATGCTGCCAGGTCTATTAAATGCACTCTTCCCCTAAAGTCACAGGCATGCAGAATTGGCTGTCTGATGTGACATCAAACACTTTCTCACCTAATGTGACACCTGTCCTTCACAAAACAGAGGATCATCTCTAGAGAAATATGAAAACAATTGTTTTCAGTCTTACATTTCATTGTTTTTCCTGATGTGAATGTCTTTTTTCTCAAATTTAGTCTGTAAATTTAAAATTTATTCATCATCTTATAGCTTTCTATTCCAGTTAAATTATTTCTTCTACCTTATCATTTTTCTGCTGTCTCTGTTCCATAAAAGGAGCTGGTGGGTGGACCCCTCTTGTGTCAAATAAATACCAGTGGCTGCAGATTGACCTTGGAGAGCGAATGGAGGTCACTGGGGTGGCAACGCAAGGAGGATACGGGAGCTCTGACTGGGTGACCAGCTACCTCCTGATGTTCAGTGATGGCGGGAGGAACTGGAAGCAATATCGACAAGAAGACAACATCCGGGTATGTTTCCTAATAATTATTCTACAGGTAGCTGCAAACAGGTTGGAAAAACATAATGTTTTCCATTGATACATAGTAATTATACACATTTATATGGCAAATACAATGTTTCAAGATCTGTAGATATTGTGTAACAACCAAATCAGGGGATTAGATATTTTGGATAAGACCCCAAAAGCACAGGCAATGGAAGCAAAAATAGACAAATGGGATTACATGAAGCTAAAACTTCTGCACAAGATAGGAATCAATCAGTAAAGTGAAGAGACAACTTACGGAATGGGGGAAAATGTTTGCAAACTATGTATCTGATGAGAAACAGAACTGTCAGAATTTCTTTGAAAAAAATTTTAAGTAAAAGTAAGATTCCTCTCTCAAAGAAAACATTGAATCTTTCTTGTTATTGTACTCTTTAATAATATGGAAGCTTAGAGTATAACAAGTCATATATGATTCATTTTCTTGTTTTGCTTAAGAAAATTTAGTATTGCTTCTGCATTATTTTACAATAATAGGTTGAATTCACTGCTTCATTTTTCTCTGATTTAGTCTCATAGTTCTGAAAGACATACACATTTTAAAACTTAATAAATGAGTAGTTTCTATATGTTTGGCAAGTTCAGGAACACAGGCTTTAGACTTGAAGAATCCTGGGTTTTTTATCACGTATGCACATTGAGTAATTTATAGAGTTTTGCTACTGTGACATGTGGAATCCTTTGGATTCCTTCACATTGACGTCACTGCTATTTCTGAGTATATTTCAATGCTTAGGGGAATCACCTTTTGTTTAACATTTACAAAAATGTGTTTACTATGCATCTGGAAATTACTTATATGAGTTTAAAATCTTACTCTTCATTGGTTAATGATATTCAAAGTATTGGAGACAGTTTCTCTATAAAAGAGATTTTAAAAGATGAATCTTATAAATGGCATATTTTGTATTATGCTTTTGTAATTTGATTCTCTTGCTCCCTCCCAAAAACACATGAATGTTGGAGAAACCATAAATGTTGTTGTTACTCAGTTAAGCAGTTAAGAGGATAGCCATAACCAAGGGGGTTCCATCTGAAGGTTTTTGTTTTTTTGCTTACTCTAAAAGGTTTTGTGCCTGGAAGAAATAGTATAAAAGATAAGGTCCTTATTAACACAGAGCAATAAAATAACAAGTATCAACTCCCATGATCCCATGACCTGTACCAGAGTGTTGAGCATCACTGAGATGAATGCTTTATTTTCCTACATCCTTGTCACAGTGTGAGATTCCTCTCTGTGACAATTTTTATTTCATCCTAGCAT
Organism: Dasyprocta punctata; assembly: GCA_004363535.1. Lineage (NCBI taxonomy): Eukaryota > Metazoa > Chordata > Mammalia > Rodentia > Dasyproctidae > Dasyprocta > Dasyprocta punctata. Next base: position 25,083 of record RJWM01013930.1, on the reverse strand, counting down.
CTCTGTTGTGGGTTAAATTGTCGCCCTCAAAAAAGATATGCTGGAGTTGTAACCTCCAGTATTTAGGGCTATGAATGGGTTTACAGAGGTAAACAAGTTAAAATGACATCAGTAGAGTTGACCCTGACTCAGTATGACTAGAGTCCCAATAAAGAGAATGCATGAGACACACAGAGGGAAATAACATGAAGACACACAGGGAGATCATCCTGTGAAGTGGCAAGATTGGGGTGATGTGTCTACAAGCCAAGGACTGCTTGAGGCAACCAGGAGCTAGGAGTTATGCTTGGACTGGATCTTCCCCTAGAGCCTGGTTAGGCAGCATGGACTTTAGACTTTAGACTTCTGACCTGCAGACTGTTAGCTGACTAGTTTTGATACTGCGTCATGGCAACTCTAAGAAACTAAAGCAAATCTTTAAAGCTTAATCTTACCTTGTAGAGACGAAGCTAGCAGGACATGTTTGCTCAGTGAATGGATGGATGTCTTTCTAAGGGCTCTGGGATGATTATTGGGTCTCCAGGCTGCTCGGATATTTCGTCTGTCTCTGACTGCCTCAAGCCTGCCATTGAGTTCCTGACCTTATGGTTGTTTCCTTTTGCATCTCCCATCATTTCATGCAGCTTCCCTGCGTCCATGTCAGGCAGACTGTCTTCATGAGGCAGCATGGAAGGCAAACACCCTGTCTAATACTGAGGCTAATGCTGCCTGCCATTCTGAAGGGTCTGGGCTGCATGTCCTGAGTTTCCTGATGTGCCCACAATTTGTTTATGCACCCTTCCCCCAAGGTTACAGTTTCCAAAAAAGGTGAAGAAACAGAATCTCCTAGGGCTCAAGGAGCTCTTTTCTATTTTGTTTCCTAACTCAATTTCTGTAATAATAAAATAGTGAGAGGTTTAATGTGCCATTATGTTCTTATGCAGCATTCTTAGATAAATGTACAAACACACACATGTACTTTGGTTCCACTTGCAGAGCAAAATGTAGAGAGAAAGAACAACAGCAAAATTCTCCTAGGAAGTGGTAGTAATTGGCTGGGCAATGTCTCTTAAACTGGATTTAGAGTCAAGCAGAGCAGCAGTCCAAGCTTTAGAAATTCCTTTGAGGTGGGTCTCTACCAGGGAGCAGTGCCACATTAAGCAATGCCTGTGCAAATGACCTTTACGACACCCCTGGGCCTTCTTCCTTGCAAACTGAAGTGCAGCCAGTGGTGTTGTCAACCTCAGGATTTATTTAAAAACTATTCTGTGAATTTCCATTGCAGGATTAAAGGAGTCCTGGAGACAGCTGGTGGGGATGGTTGCATAACATGGATATACTTAATGCCACTGAACTATATGCTTAAACCTGGTTGAAGTGTTAAACTTTATATAACACATACTTTCCCACAACATCTTTAAAACATATCCAGTTAGTTACTTATTGGGTTTTGTTAGAAGGTCATGACTTGCGCACTACTTTTTCACCTTTTCTTTCTGATTGTAATTGGGCCTGGGTTTTCAAACTAAAACCTTCAGAAAACTCCTAAGGTAAGTACTCACAGTCTGATGTTACTGGTTCAAGTTCAATTCACACGAGGGAAGAGTCATTCACAGCAGGATGCCACCAGGAGCACAGCAGCATGCAGGACTAGAGGACTCCAGCCATTGCTGTGGTGGAGTGGGGTGCCAGTTCCATGAGCCCGGGGTCAAACCTGTGACCTTGAGAGACAGGGGGGAAGACTTGAACTTGCATGCATGGCTTTTTTTGGAGGAATGCATTTTCTGGAAATGTCATAGAATTTCAAATGGCAAGGATGGCTGAGTGCTGTGAAATGAGAGAAGATGCAAGACAAGTGCCATTGCTGCACCTCCCTGGAGGGGAAACTTCCAGTTCTTGTCCCCACTCTATGTCTTACACTTTTGAAAGTGCTTGTGATGATCTCAAGAATAAAAGGGCTAATCCAGAGTCTAATTGATTCATTTCACAGTAAATGATTATGTTTTGTTAGGAAATCTGTTCTTTGGTCAAATCAATATAGCAATTCAGAGCCATTTTGTTTTAGCAATAGTAAAAATCCTTAGCAATGTCTTTAAGAAAACCTTTTCCATGGTCCCAAAGGAGACCTTCTGAATTAATGTCTGGTTTACCAGCCAAAGTCTCAGATTTCCCTCTAGGTTGCTGATTGACTGAGCCCTTTAACTTTTCAAAACAAGTACTATACCGCTGTACAGACTTAAGAGGTAACAGCCTTCACTTTTAATTTAGTGACCTTGACAGTTCAAAGCAATTAGGTAGCTTAAACAGTTTTATTCAAAGCAATGTCATCTATTCTTTTCAAGTGATGGATAAGCAGGAATTTTTTCATATTGAAACTTTGGCTATGATGATAAATTATATCAACAGGAAGTATAACCTTCCTTGTAGTTAGTGAGCATTCTAATTAATCAATAATTAAATATTCTAGTTTCCTATAAACATATTCGGCAGATAATGATTTTCCTGTGTAGGTAAGCTGTTTTTTATATCTCTGTAGAAATTCCCTGCGATCCATTGTTTTCTCTTTCATTGCAAACATGTTTTTCCTTTTTTTCTTTCATCCTCTGGAATATTCTCTTTTAGTTATATTTAAAACAACTTGCTTTTAAATGTAGGCCTTTTAAAAATTAAGTTTAATGGGGCTGGGGATTTAGCTCAGCAGCATAAGCACCTGCCTGGCAAGCACAAGGGCATGAGTTCCATCCCTGGTACAAAAAAAAAAATTAAGTTTATTTTCAGACAATACCTATATGTGCATTCTTAGCTACTTAGTAAGTATAAATGCACTTTTTAGGTTAAACTGGAGGCTGGCCTGGAGCTTTAGAGTTATACAGAATTGTCTTCGAAAACAAGAATCTGTAATAAACTATATGAATTTGGGCAATTTAATTTCTCGAAGTTCTAGTTTCTTCATTTAGAAAAGGAGCTTAATTTTTGTGAGGAAAATACAATAATTCACATAATGAGCTTAACTTTGCACTTGGTGTAGTGTGAGTTTCCATAAGGGCTTTGTCATGATTTTCTTTCTCTGATCATTGTTGCAGCACTATTATGCTATTGAAAACTTTTCTTATCAAGTAGCATGGTCTATTTTTTTTATACAGTAGAGTTTCCTCAAAAATTGAAATAGAACTACCAAATGATCCAGCAATCCCACTGCTGAATATATATTGAAAGAAAATGAAAATCAGCATGTAGAAGCAATACCTGCACACCTGTATCTATTGAAGCTCTATTCACAATAGATACCAAGTGAAATCAATCTTAAGCAGTCATCAGTGGATAAATGGATAAACAATAGATTCTGTGTAGACTGGTACATAATGAAATATTGTTCACCCTTTAAAAGCGAAAAGTAATCCTATTATTTCCTACAGCACGGATGCAACTGGCTTGGCTGTTAGGGCAGTCAGCTCTGTCCACCACTTTAACCTTGGTTTTCTTCTAGAATGACTTTGTTTTGCATTTCAACTGCTGACTCTTTCTAAATTTCTGCTACTAGGCCAGTCAGTGGGACTGTAAGTGCTGACCCTCATGCCCATTTCTCCAGTTCTTGCTTCCTTTGTTTGGGCATCCCTGCCAAATATTTCTTATCTCTTCACCTGTGAGTTGAGTCCTTTGCCAACAGTAAAGGCGCATTTCTGCCAAGAGGACTCCACTTCAAAAACAGTCACTAAAGATGTCTCCTCTGTCATGCAAATAGCTTCTGAGATGGACCTTTTCCACAGGCCTTTCTGAATTGCCATGACTACAATGATTTGCCTGATCTTTCCATGCTAATATTTGAAACTCAGTTATTTTTCATTCTATCATGCAGTGGTTTTATGCTGCCCTCTTCATTATACCCTTGACATAAATTGGTGGCAAATCTAGTATCCATATACTATTGGTTAAAATGTATGTCATTTGGTCTTTTTATTAAAATATTATTGTTCATTTCAGATTATGGGTTCTAAGAGATGAGAACTTTGAACTTTTCTTCACAGACTCTTGAATTATCTCTGCAAAAGATATTTTCCTAATGTATTCTTTAAAATAGTAGGAATAACAATAATTATTAATACTATATTCTTAACAAGTTTCTTCTTGGATAATATGGAATCCTGTATCTAGTCATATCACTGCATGGATTATATTACAGAAATTGTGTTTATAGAGGCATGAACATAACTCTGACATACTGTGTAAATACTTCCGAGATATGCTTGGCTTCATAAATAGCAGGATCTGAACCACATGACTTCACTCTCTCTTGTGGTGCTTTCCATGGAGCCCAGGTCCTCTCACATGTGCCAGGGAAGTGTTCAACCACTGAGCTATCCACCTGGCCTCAGGTAACTTTTCTTGCATCTGTATTTCCAGTTCCTCTCTTTGGCCTCTTTTATGTATGCCTGGTGCAAAATCCTTTCTTTGTATTAAAAAACATATTGTTAATTTCACAAATGTCCTTGTGCAGTAAACTTTAGGGGCTATGAATGATCATCCTTTGGAAAAGATTTAAGTGCCAAGACATCCCTTTAGAAGTAGCTGTGAACACGAGAAGGTAAGAGGGGTGTTAGAAACATCACCAATTAGCCTCAGAATTGTGTCTCTCAAATGGAACAATTCAGAAAGAAATCAGCTTTGTTGTGCATTCTAAAAATGAAAGTAGTTTTTTGGATTTAAACTCTTGTCTCTTATTTTGTATTTTTTAATGTCTTTATTAATCAAGCAAATCAAATGGCTCATCTTTCTTTCAGAGCCCAGAACATTCTAAAGGCACAATGTTATTCTTTTTATCGAGAGAAAGAGAAAAATTACTTGTGCCTCAGAAAGGGATCCCCAGGGAGCTACTGTGCTGCACTCCAGCAAAAGCTTTAGTAGCTAAACTTCTAACTGTAGGGAAAAATAAATGCAGATCTGGAAAAAGCCTGTAATTATTATACGGAAGCTTGCAAAGATGACTGTGAAATGCCCTGAGAACTCAACACAAAATTACTCTGTATTTTTTCTATCCTTGCTTCCCGAAATAATGAAAGTTAAAATGGTCAAGTTTACATTAACAATGTTTTTGCCACCCCTGTAATAAAACCATTTCCTCAGTTAGTTGATTAAGCAAGCTGAAATGAAAAGCGATCTGTTAAAAAAGATTGCATCTCAGAGATTCTAGGTCACAATTAAAAGACTTCTGCGTTGAGAGGAATTAACTTTATCACATCTTGTTAATTTGCTACAAACACTTTAAATACATGTATTGAGCTCCTGTAAAGATTCTTACTGATCTTTTTAATTTTATTTAGGATCTTAAGAGTGAGAGATTCTTCTCTGAGTTTAATTCTTTAAGCTGTGAGACAAAATAGTTTAAGAACATGGTTTCTGAAGGAAATTATGTCTGTGTGCTACGATCAGACGGAGCAAGCTCCAAGTAGATCTGATTTCAGACTCAGGAATGTCTTCTCTCCCCTCCCCCGTCTTCCCTGTGCTGGGCATTTTGAAGATCATCTGGAGCTTCTGGTTGCCGGGGATCCTGTGGGACCACATTTCAGGCAAAAGTGCTCCGGAGTATTCAGTGCTAGGTGAGCCAGCCTCGTCTTTCTCTCTTCCTTTCTTCTCTCTTTCCTTCTCCGTTCTTCCCATGCCACTACCCCTTTCTCTGTTGAGTTTCACAGCCAGGCTCCTTGGGTTGTGGCACAAGAAACGCAGCTCGACCTGATACTCCAGCTAATGTGCTCCAGGACTCGTGGGGAACGCGGGGAGCACAACAGCATGTGACCACTTCCGGCATGCAGGTGGCTTAGCATGGGTTTCTGGAAATTGTGGTCCTACATCTGCTGTCCAATTCAAGGCTGACTTGAATGCTAGGAATGTCAAGTCAGGTGGGACAGAGTTTTGTCATCAGAATTTGCAAATGTCAGGTGAACTAGAGGGCAGAGCAAGAAGGCAGGTGAAGAACGAAGATCGTGGAGTCAGATGAGGTCAATACTGGGTTTATTGGGTTTGCCACTTCCTGGCTGTGTGAACTGGACTTGCTGCTTCACCGCTTTGTATCTTTTTTATTCACCTGTATAATAGGCATTACTATACCAGGTACTTTCAGGATTCTTGTGAGATTAAAACAAAAATATCTGAATAAATGTCATGAGTTTATCAGTAACTTTGCGAATGGATGAGAGTAGGTGCCAGACTGCAGCATGTTTAGAGAGTACATGACATGGGGAAAAGGAAATGGCAGACGGTGACCACTCTGTGTCGAAGCTGGAATGCTTGTGGAGGGAGAGTGGGATCCTCTGCAGACTTGGGGAAGGCTCAACCCCACTCTTCCAGAAAGGCAGATGAGAAAACATCTTGCTTCTTCAAACTGTGTATAGTTAGACTAAAAGCAAAATTGTTTTCAATATTCCTCCTTATTCTGTTATCCAACCTAATTTTCCATTTCCAGAATGAGAAAATATTGAACTCTAAGAGAGTTAAGTAGACTTTTGAAATACATAAGCACAATGAAAGTTAAAAAGAGTAAGTTATGTGATAGATTACATTTTGCTGTGATTTCTCTGGCATCTCTAGACATGTCAGCTATGCAACTCATAATTGGAGGATTCACTTCCTTTCAACTCCTATGAGAATTTGTTAGAGGGAAAACTGAGAAACAGGAAATCACTTTTGTTTCTTATTTATTCATTTATTTATTTATTTTGCTACCTACTTTCTATCTTGCTTTGTTCTAAAGTAGATTGGAAATGGCAATCACTGGAATCTTTCACAGAGTGTCATGTCCACAGACATCGTATGTCTCTCCTCAGGTAAATTCCTTGGGGTGGTCACCATGACCTCCATTTTGCAAATTAAGATGCAGACTTTTTTTTTAAAGTTAACTTTATTAATATACTTTTGATATACCTAAAAATCACTATCATCATAGGAAATTTATACTTGTACATACTGTGTCTTGATTCTTCTTTTCCCCTCTCCTCTCTTCTACCCTTCTTATTTACAAAAACTTTCTTTCCATTTATTCTTTTTTTTCCCTTTTCCCTTTCTTCTCATCTCCCACATCCTCTCTTACTCCCTTTCCCATTTGAACATTTTCTTTCTACTTCCCATTATCTATCATTGGTTTTGGTCCTTATTTACCCTTTCAGTTTCTGACACAAGAGAAAGAACGCAGTATTTAAACATGTTTGTCCAATTTATTTCACTTAAGAGTATGGTCTCAAAGTGCATGCATTTACCTAGAAATGTTTCAAGTTTATCCTTCTTCATGGCAGATAGTACTGCATTGCATATAAAAGACACATTTGCATTATCCATTCATTGTTTGATGGGCATTTGGGCTGTTTCCAAGATTTATCTATTACAAATTATGCTGCTATAAACATGAGTGTGTGTACATTGCAGTGGTATGATGCTTTTAACTTTTAGGAAGATAACAAGACAGGAATAACTAGGTCAAATGGAACCTCTAGCTTTTGCATTTGGAGGAATCTCCATACTGATTTCCATATTTGGTGTACAAACTTACACTCCCATCAACTGTGGAGAAGGGTCCCTTTTACTCCACAGCCTTGCCAGCATTAGTTATTGGTTAATTTCTTGATAATAGTTATTGTTTCTGGAGTGAGATGGAATCTCAATGTTGTTTTAATTTGCATTTCTTTAATGCCAGTGATGTTGAATATTTTTTTCGTATATTTATTTCCTGCTTGTACTTCTTTGTCTGAGAAACATTCATTTAAAATGCTCATTTTGGATTTAGGAGATCAGATGTTTCAGTTCTTTATATACTCTAGATAGTAGTCCTTTGAAGATTTGGTAAAGTTTTACCCATCTTGTGGGTTATCTCTTCACTGCTGGTGGTTTATTTTGCTGTGCAAAAGCTATGATAAGCTAGGATTATTTTCTCTAACTCTGAATTATGCTATTGGTATTTTTAACGGAATTTCATTGAATCTCAACAGTTTTGAAAGTATGGCCATTTTCATTGTATTGGTTCTGCCTACACAAGGGGCATCTTTCCATTTTCTCATATCCTCATTAATTTCCTTTATAAGACTACTATAGTTTTCAGAATTGTCTTAGTTACCTTGCTCATTGCTGAAACAAAATACCTGGCACACAAAATTAAGGCAGGAAAGGTTTATTTAGCTCACAGTTTGCAGAGATTTCAGTCCATAATCAACTGCCTCCAAGATAGGGTGGCACTTAGCAGAGGGGCAACAGTTCATGGCAGTGGAAGACAAGCAATAAGAGAGGGATGGGACAAGCCTCTTTGTGTCCATTATATCGTATCCAGTATACCAGGATTAGGGCAGTGCCAATCCAATCAGTGGACTGATCCAGCAATCACCCACCTTTAATCCAAGCCTTGCATTGCAAATCAATCAAATATTCTGGATTCAACCACTTCTGAAAAAACCCTATGACCTCATGAGGCTTCAGGGAGACATCTAGACACAAACCATAGCATTCTGTCCTTGGCCCCCCAAAAGACTCACACATCCCTTTATGCAAAACGCATTTAGTACCTCTTCAATAGTTGCCAAAGTCCTAACAATTTCAGCATTACCGAAAAGTCCAAATCAAAAGTCTCCTCTGAGATTTAAGGCAAATTCTTAGCTGTGAGCCCCTGTACAAATGAAAAGAAAGTTAAACACTTCCAACATTCAATGGCACAAGATAGATATTTCCATTCCAAAAGTTACAAGCAGTGGGATACAAAGGAATGGGACCAAAGCAAATCCAAAATCCAGCAGGGTAAACATTTAAGTCCTGTATTTCTAGGTGCAGCATCAGAGGCGATCTGTGACAAGATGCAAACTCTTAGCACTTAGGTGGTTCTGCCCCTATAGCACTTCTGGGGGTTGTAGCTCCCATGGCTTCTTTCTTGAACCTGCTTTGCCTTGCAGTTTTCCTCAGATGATCCATGTTCCTAGACTTTCCAAACTTCTGGGGTCTGCACTACACATTTGGCCTCACTCTCACAACTTCACACACTGCCTCTCAGGAGCACACTGCCTGGCTTCCCAGGCATTTTGAAACCTGGGTGGAAGCCTTCATGACCTCACGGCTCTTCCATTCTGTGTGTACCTAAAACCAGCACCACATGGATGATGCCAAGGTCTGCTGCCAAATGCAGCAGTAGATGGGCTTTCTTCTCATTTTGTTGTAGGGGGCAAGTGCCTAAATTTATGAGCACTCTGGTTTTTTTGTTGTTGTGTTGTTTGTTGTTTTTTGAGACAGTGTCTCTGTATGTAGTGTAGGCTGGCTTTGAACACACTATGCAGCCCAGACTGGCCTTGAACTCTTGGCAATCCTGCCTCAGCCTACCAAATGTTGGGATTACAAATGTGTGCCTCCAGGCCTGGTTCACTGAGCACTCTGAACCCAATTCTGAGGAACAGATTCTCTTGGCTGCCAGCATTCTGAAACATGGTGCTCTGCGGCTTTCTTCTCAAAGCCAAGTCTTTCACTTTCACAATTTTGAGGTTGCACAGGGTAGAATCCTGATACTTCTTATGATGCCCTCAGGCCATCTTTTCTATTCTGTTCCTTCTTAACAATCAAGATCTCCTCTGCTTTGTCTTTATAGTCCACAGTTTTACTGAAGCTTCCTTTCTGGACAAATTCAAAATGTTTTAAAACATTCTGCTGGCTTCTTTGCTTTTGATTCTCAACATAGATCTGGCTAAAAGCCCCCAGTAGTAGCCATGCCATCACCTCAACATTTGGCTGCATTGAAGTTTTTTCCACATTAATTTCCACCTCCTTTAGTCTCAATCTCAGGCAAAGTCTCTGGAAAGAGACTGCTTTGGAGTTTGTCAAACAAAATGCAGACAAAATTTCTGCCAAGCCATAACATACATTGTCTGGAGTCCAGCAGCCAATACAGTCCTTCTCCCTAGCAGAAACCTCGCGAGCCTGGTCATTTCTGTCTTTATGGCCTGCTGAACTCTGACCAGAATCTCCCATACAGTACAGCCTCAGGTGTTACAGCTCTACTTTTTCAGCTGACATCTCCAAACCTTTCTGACTCTTCCTCTTCCAACAAGCCAGTTACAAAGCCACATGGCCAGATAATGTCATAGCAACAACTCCACCTCTCTGGTACCAAATTCTGTCTTAGTTACTTTTCTTGTTGCTGAGACAAAATACCCAACACTCAAAGTTAAAGGGGGAAAGGTTTATTTAGGTCCCAGTCTGCAGAGGTTTCAGTCCATAATCAGCTGGCTCCTAGGTAGGGTGGAACATGGCAGAGGGGTAACAGTTCATGGTGGTGGAAGACAGCAAAAGCAACAAGAGATAGATAGGATGAGCCTCTTTCTGTCGCTTGTATTGTATGCAGGCTACCCATCTTAGGGCGGCTGTAGCATTCACACACTTAATCCCAGCCCTGGACTATGAAACAATCCAAACTCTAGATTCAGCCACCTTTGAAAAACCCACACTCCATGACTGCATGAAGATTTGCAGGGACATCTAGACACAAACCATAGCAAAAATAAAGGTCTTTAACTACCTTCATTAGATTAGTTCCTAAGTATTTCATTTTTCTTAATGTTACCATGAAATATGTTTCCCTAATTTCTCTCTTATTGAGTTTGTTATGTGTGTACAGAAATGCTATTGATTTTTGAGTGTTGATTTCATATTCAGCTATTCTACTGAATTTGGTTATTAAATCTAGGAGCCTTTTGGTGGAGTTTTTGGGCTCTGCTATGTAGAGTATCATATCATCTGCAAATAATGATAATTTAACTTCTTTTCCTATCTTTATTGCTTTTATATCTTTCTTTTGTCTAATTGTTCGGGCTAATGTTTCCAGAACTATAATGAATAGAAGTGGTGATAGTGGTATCCTTGTCTTGTTCCTGAATTTAGAGTAAAAAATTTTACATTTTTGAACATTTAGTATGACCTTGACTGTTGGTTGATCATAGATGACTTTTATCAGGTTGAGATAAAGACTTTCTATTCCAATTTTCTGTAGGTTTCTTTTTTTCATGAATGGGTGTTGGACTTTGTCAAATGCTTTTTCCACATCCATTGAGATGATCATGTGCTTTTTGTCCTTGGTTCTGTTAATTACATTATTGATTTGTCTATGTTAAACCATCCCTGAATCCCTGGAATGAATCCTACTTGTTCATGGTATTTAATCTTCTTGATGATTCGCTGCATTTCTCTTTGCCAGTGTCTTGTTGAAGATATATTGTGGACTAATCGGGCCTGCAGCCTCCTAAATGAGTGGACAGTGAAGGCTTTAGTAAAAGAGACAAGTGATGATTTTAGGGCTCCAGGAGGATCAAAACCCTCTAGCAGAATTTGAGATTCAAGAACTTCTCTGGATGACCCATATTTATTTGATTTTCAAACAAAGGAAAGGCATAGAGTGGAAAGTTCAGTAAACAGCAGGACCTTGGGAGTTAGCTCAAGGACTTCTCCAAGTAATAAATTATGTTAATTTAGGAGAACTATCTTATCTCCATGTTGACCTTCACTGCAGGAGTGAGATGCCTGCAGCTACAATCTTTATCTAGTTAATTGGAGTTGGAGCCAGGGGTCCTGAGCTGTGGCTTGATTTTGTCCTTTGAGATGTCATGGCATCACAGACCACTACAGGCCTCTGCTGGAACCAGTGATTCATAGAGATTCACTTAATATGAATCTGCTGCCCATTTCCAGACAAGGGGCTTAGGCCTAAGACAGACTCACAAATAAACATAGAAAGCCAATTGGTTAATTTTAAATCTTGTTCAGGGCCACTTCATAGTGGTCTCCATTAAGGATATTTGTGTCAATGTTCATTAGAGAGATTGGCTTATAGCTTTAACTCCACCTAAGTTCAGGGTACTTCTGGTTTCTGGTTGTGAGACTGGGAACCGAGTTGTTCAGCCCACAAGACTTTGGGTGTCTCCTGCTGGCTGAACTTAAGTCCCTGACCATGCCTATTCCAGACACTAGGAGCCCTAAAATGAAGCCCTCCCATGGCTGTTGTGAGTCTTGGGTTCTACTGGCCCCTTCCCAAAATGGCATCTGATCAATTAGCCTCTCCTGGGGGCATTTGGACTGGAGTCACTCACCAACCACTGCAGCCCATGGCTTCTACTGCTCTGTTACACTGGTGCGTTTCTCCATGGAGACCTCTGGAGTCATCTACAGTCATGGCGCCTATGTAGGCTTGAAGCACGTCTCTCATTCTGTGAACTAGGAGTCAGGGATAAAGTGACATTTGTGGCCTCCCTTTTCTGTACCGAGATCCCTCTCTTTACTTTCTCTATGACACCAATTCTCCCGTCAGATCCTTCGTGGGTCCCAGGGATCCACCTCCCTCCTTCTCTTCCCCAAGTTGCTACACTCCAGTGTGTAGACTCCAAATCTTGGAGAGGCTGACTTGCCACTGCTCACCACTCCACCATTTTTCTGGAAGTCCAGATGCAGCCTTTCATGGACAGCAAATGACATCCTAGTTGGAACTGTGGTAAGTCCTGAACACTGATTCCAACTAAAACCATTTTCTCATGAAATACAGTGCTATCTCTCTCAGCCTATAAGCAAGATACATGTGGATGAAAAGATCCTATCAACTCACTATTTCCCAGGGTTACATTATGTCTATCTGAAAGTTATTCCCATACTGTTCAAGGAGTGTTTTGTAGAATGAGTCCAGGGTACTGCCTAGGGGTGAGGTCAGCCCTAAGAATGGGAAAACTGGAAGAATCTCATTGCACTGAATCTACTCCATGGTTGTCCTGAAGCTACAAAGTCCAGTAGGAAGTGCCAAAAGGGCAAGCTTAGAGGCCAGGCATCTCAGGGAGATATTTCCATGGGGTCCATTAGGTGCAGGAGCACTGAGGATATGAAGAAGGTCCTGTGATCGGAAATGTCTCAGCCTCACTGAGGTGCTATTAGAACATTATTATTCTACACTTAATGAACCTTAAAGTTATGAGTATCAAAGTGAAAATGCAATGCTAATTTAAAAATATTAGACTAATTCATTCTAGATTTTTAGAAGTTGTACTGTTAATTTCTTTATTCGTTCATCAGTGTTCATCATCCATTCAGTGTTCCTCATGACTTGTGTTGTTTTCACACCTTGACGATTGTGAATTATGCTGCAGTGAACATAGGAGTGCAAACATTTCCTTGAGATCCTGATTTCAGTTTTTTAGGGGGTACATACCCAGAAATAGGATTGCTGGATCATACGATAGTTTTATGTTTAATCTTTTGAGAACCACTGTACCGGTGTCCATAGTAATGACACCACTTTAATTCCTATGAACATCACACAAGTGTTCTCATTCTTCCACATCCTCACTAGTGCTTGTTGCCTTTTCAGGTGTAAAGTTTCAGTTGTTGAATGTGAACAAATTCTAGAGATGTGCTATATGACATTGTGCTTACAGATAACAATGTTATGTAGTGCTCTTAAAAACTTGAGAGTAGGTTTCATGCTAAGTGTTCCTATCACAATAAAAAAATTCCACCATAAAACAAGTATAAGAATGTTTCAATGAATATAAAACTCAAAATCTTCAAAAAAAAATAGAGGAACCAGTAGGAAGATTATGCTATGTTAGCTATATTTGAAGTGAGCATTTAATGTTGAAAAATAGTCAATGTTTTTCCACTGTTTTATTTGGACTCATTACACAAACTGTCATAAAAATTTTAAGAAAAATAGGCTCATGCAACAGTATAAGGATGAATGATTATATACATCCATGAGTATGATTCCTAACAGGCTCAATTTTAAAGTATGCAACAATTTATATGTCAGGAGTATAATAATAAATTGGTGAAATGTCCTTTTTATCACACCACGGTGCATTTTTATTGTTTTAACTTGCTCAAGAATTTTATTGCTTAAATTTTTTCTCTGAATGTACTAGGAGGAAAGAGTTATCCATTGTAAGCCATAACAACATCTTAAGACCCTCAATTTATGAGCCACTTCTTCTGACATAGTCTTTGTAGCTATTTTTCCCCACAGGACCAGCTCAAGGCAAAATAACGAAGAGGGTAAAATTAGTCTCTTGTTTACAGCAACGTTTACCTGTTCACTGTTGTGCAGTGTTTTCCCCTCTTGATCTGAGTAAATTGTCTTCAAGACCATAATAAATTCTCCAAAACTCATCTTGTTCACTGGCTGTTTCTTCATCCAGTGTTTTCTTGTTTCATAAATATTTTGAGCAAATTGATGAATAAGAAACTAGTAAGAATTCCATGAGAGGTTGCTTAAACTTTAATAAGAGACAACAGGCTTTAAAAGTTTAACTCCCAAGCCTTGTACAGTGAATATGTCGAGTGAATATGTTTCTGGGGTGGCACCCCAGAAATGACATATGGATGGGCTATTTTGAGATAAGGTAACTATTCTACACCTCAGAGTGGCCTTAACACGTGCTAAAGAGAACACTGATTATGTTTCTTCTTACAGACCTGGGGACAAATTGTAAAATATGCTAGGCTAAAACAAACATTTTTTATTTGGTGAGAAATTCTTTCTTTATAAAGAATACAATAGTTCTAAAATTTGTATTATTCAGCTTTCCAATAAAAATAGGAATTCCACCATATTAAAGTAAATAATTTTCTTCTAAAGCATCAACTCTAAAATCTGTCAAATAATTCAGAAGAAATGTAATGAAAATATTTCCATATAAATTCAAGAATCAATCTTGTGTTTCAGCCAGATTTAGGTGAGAGTGATTCTAATTGTCATGGCAGCTCACTTGGGACTATATCTATGCCAAGACCTTAATGAAGTACATGGAGGCCACCCAGGAAACAGAAACTCTGATGAAGGCCATGGTGATGATGATGACACTGTCTGAATTTGGGAATATAATTCCCTCTCCTTTGCATTGTTCACAAATAATTAAAACAAAAAATAATTAAATTTCAATAACTCATTTATGCCTCCATTATACCAATCTAACAGTCTTCTGTGGCCTTGAGGAAAAGCACATCATGCATTTCTGCCAGTCACTTGCTTGAATGGATTCTTAAAAGATACATCTCCAGGTACAGGTGACAAAGAGTTATTAGCAGTGAGCCTTCTTGTGGGTTAGAAATACTCTCCCTAGGAATCTGTTTGAACAGACGTAAACACAGATAACTCAATCCCATATTTATCTGGATGTTCACTGCATCACTGTTTATGAGTCAAAACTAACAATTGTGTAGTTCTAGAAGTTTATCAATATGAGATAGGAAACCCATGTTAGATGCATTTCCAGTAAAACCATGCAGCTCTTAAAAACAATGACTGAGCCCCAAATATATGAAATGGAGTGATTACCAAGACATACACCATTTAAATGAAAAAAAAACCATTGAGGAACAAAGCAAAGTGTGATTCCATTGTTGTTAAAACACAGACAATATACAAAAATAAATTATATGTGACCGCAATTTTGAAGACTCCAAGCACACTCATGATCTGCTGCTTTTTCCCAAAGAATAAGGACAGCAGATTGACAAAAGATGACTTTTCCCAGAATGTTTAGATATTCTTTGAGTGTTTTCAAGAAGATATTCATGTTTATAAATACAAATAATAATGACAATAATACACGCTGAGTGTCCCTAATCCAAAAATTCAAAATATGAAGTGCTCTTAAATCTGAAACTTTTTGTGAACTGACATAACACAACTGGAAAATTCCACAGCTGGTCATGACTCATGGGATGAATTGCCGTCCAAACACAGGCACACTTAGAATATTGTATAAAAGTAGCTTTAGCCTATGCATGTAAGCTGTATAAGTTAATTTTATGTTGTGACTTGAGTTCCATTTCTAAGATTGCTCTTTATATGTATGCACATATTCCAGAATTTGAAAAAATTCCAAAATCCAAAACACTTCTGGCTGTAAGCATTTCAGATAAGCACTAGTCAACCTATAATAATGATCATAAGCACTTGTTCACCATATGCCCTCTGAAGTAAGTATTATTATCATAGTTTTACAGATGTAGAACTTGAGACACATACGAGTAATGAGTTTTATCCAAAGTCCCAATTTAATAAGCAGCTCCAGAGTCTTTATCACTAACACTATGCCACCTGATTCTTTAAGTCATAGAAGCTATCCAAAATGAAACTGTGGAACCTCTCAAAAATTATTAACAAGTTCAGGATGTGAAAAGCAAAGAACAGAGAACAAAGCCAGGTGTGGGTGGGGACCTTCTGAGCATGCACAGCCAGGAGGCAAAATCTGTCAAAGTAAGATGAACAAAGCAAAAGTCCTGAAGAAAATGAAGGGGCTATGTCAGGTTGTTTCTGAAATGTCTTTAGTGATTTTATTTCAAGCTAGTTAGAAATGTGCTCCGAGGTCGTGTAGATCTGGGTGAGAATTCAGCTCTGTCGTGCATTGACAGTTGAGCTTTGAACAGGTCATACTGTAGGGGAACAGCTGACCTAACAACTGATCCATGGAAGGATCCAAACTTGAGGAGCTTTCTGAGCTTATTTGCTGATCTGTAAAATGGTAAAGGATAGCAGCTGCCCCATGACATTACTGAGGAGGGCGGAGCTGGCAGACAACTTGAGAGAAGAGGCCATAAGTGCCATTTGATTATAAGAGCTCAGAATTTTTAATTTTATATGATTATGTAAACATCCTAAATGCATTTTGCATTTATAAATACAACCATCTTTAAAAATTCTAAGGTATAGTCAAAAAGTATTTAGAGGTAAGTTCTGAATAATCATGTTATAATACATGTTTCTTCTATCATTTAAACATTTTATACAGGTAGAAATTGTATTTAACATATGAACTCTGAAGATTGAAGTTATTTAAGAATTTAGTGTAGCACAGCTTCACTTGAAAATAATCTGATATATAATTCATGAGATGCATGTTTTTTATTTTGCCATATGTTAAATATGAATAGTAAGCAGGTTACCAAAGCAATTGTAATTAGTGCTGCCTTTGTGTGGTTAAACAAAATATTTCTAGGATCACTAGGGTTAAAGAGAGATGGAATTAGATGCTCTCAGTTCTTACAGAGGTGGTTGAAAGCATGGCCAGATCTGTTCTGCTCCTAGTGAGAAGAGAGAAGCCTCTGGAAGAAAGGTTGGAAGCATGACTGGACCTCCAACCACTTTCTGGTGGGAAGCAGGCATTAATGGATACTTTCCCCATGACCTTGTAGCCTGGAGTTTCTCTTTCTTTCTTTCTTTCTTTCTTTCTTTCTTTCTTTCTTTCTTTCTTTCTTTCTTTCTATTTTTATTTTTTTGGAACCAGGAATCAAACTCAGGACCTTGTGCTTGCCTGGCAGGCGCTTTGCTGCTGAGTTTTATCCC
This sequence comes from Dasyprocta punctata, assembly GCA_004363535.1. Classification (NCBI taxonomy): domain Eukaryota; kingdom Metazoa; phylum Chordata; class Mammalia; order Rodentia; family Dasyproctidae; genus Dasyprocta; species Dasyprocta punctata. Next base: position 7,769 of record RJWM01013930.1, on the reverse strand, counting down.
TGGCCCAAGTCTGGAGTTTCTTCAGAAGATTGTAAAAAATGGAAATAAATCCCACAGCTATAGGGAGCATACTACTCTTTCTAAACCTAGTCCTTCGCAATTCGTTCTGTCCCACATTGTGGGAATTCCTAAAAATCCAAGGACCACCGTTGAGGTGGAATCCAGGGACTCCCCAGGAAAGAATTCTCCTCAGCATCTCTCTCATGAGATAAAATAGGGAGCCTGACCTGAGAGGCCTGATTGAAAGGAAGAGGCCTCCCTCATGCCATCTGTCATTCCAGGCAGGTGCTCATCTGGTTTAATAAATGAGCCAATCTGGGAGATGAAGGTGGGAGACACTGACTTTAGTTTATAAGCCTTAGCTCAATCAAGTATGTCTTTGTAATCCACAAGGCATTGGGGATTTAGGACATGACATCCAGGAAGACATTGGTGAGAGGTGGTGCCTAAGCACATCAGCAATTAACCAAGTAACACAATACTTGAATGTTGTAAGTGCTACAAAAAACAGCAATGATAAAAGGAGAGATGACGTAGAGTAGAATGGATGGGGGACAGAAAGGGACAACAGTCTTGGCCAAGGTGAAGAGAGAGGGTCAAAACGAAGAAGTGATATCCTATCTGACAACTGAATGGTAGAAGATAGGACCTGGGGAAGAGTGTTAGGAGGTAGAGCAGGAGAATGCCCATTAAACAGAACAACTGGAGGATTTTAAGGGAAAGAAAAATCCTCACTGTAACGAGATCAGCAAACAAATGGGAAGGCTGTGGTAGATGGAACTGAAGATGGAGTGAGTGGTGAGACCACTGGGAATCTTGTAGAGTAAGGCTGATGGAGGCCAAGAAAACACGTTCAGTTTGCTAGGGTGGTGTTAGTAATCATTACAACATCAGTATCAAGAGAAGCACGGGGAAGAAAGATGGTAATAGGTATAAAGTTCATGTGCGTAGAAAAAAAAGAAGCAGTGGCTTGATACTTCTCTTTCATAGAGATGCTGAGAGCATTCAAGAGTAGGAGAAAGAAAGCTTGGAAGTTCAACATGGTTCTCCATAAAATGGGAAGTGGGTAGAACTGTGTGGGGTATTGTGAATAGATGGATGGATAGACAGACAGACAGGCAGACATACAGATGATAGATAATAGAGATGATAGAAAATGGATATGATAGGTGGATGGATATAGATAATCAATAGGTAGAAGAATAAAAATACATACTAGCTATTCAGGGTTGTTCCTAACAGAAGCTCTCTAGACATAATTAACCTGCAACATTTTACAATATGTAACAGAAAGTGAATATGTAACATCACATAACTGAGATAGCTGTTATAGCTATTTCTTAGATACTTCGTTAAAATATTATTTCTGCCACATATCATTGTATGTTGTTATTTTCCTACTTGGCTGCCTATGTTTCTTCGTAAAAACTACTCAACACTACAGTCATCATTATTCCAGTAATATCTGAACCCCCTTTCCTGGGAAATGGGAATATACAATGTTAGTATTGTGGCCCTGAGTTGGTTATTGGCAGCCTGAACATATTTGTGATGCTGCTGGGACATCAGTATGCTCATCCTTCCTGGTAAATCATACCAAAATAACCCACAAGTTATGAAGATCAATGTGAAGTGGTATATGAAATCTCTGATGTTTGAAAATAATATTAAAACATAAAGTTTTCCTGAACAATTTGGAATTCTTGGTATAGACTGGAGTATTTAGTAGAACCCCACAGTTTGATAAGAATTATAACCCCACAGTTTGATAAGAATTATAATTGGTTAAAATGCATATTTAAAACACAACCTCTATGAAAATATGCTTTCAGTGAATATATAGTGATGATAAATGTGTAATATGTACATGTTGTCCTGGTACTCAGTACATGTATGAGAAGAACATATATGGACAAGTTTAATCAGCAGTAGTTACTATTACCCATCCATTTATATAAGCTTTATAAACATTTCAACTATTTATTTACTCCTTGCTTATTATTTAAAAATGAATGAAATTTTATATTAGTATTGCTTTCACTAACCACTGTGGAAATCAGTGTAGAGATTCCTCAAAAAACTAGGATTAGAGGTCCCATTTGACCCAGCTATTCTCCTTCTGAGTATTTTACCAGAAGAATTAAAAAATCACACCACAGCAATATACGTGCACCCATGTTTACAGCAGCACAGTTTGTAATAGCTAAATCTTGGAAACAACCCAAATGCCCATCAACTGAAGAATGGATAAAAATGATGTGGTTTTTTTATACAATGAAATACTACTCAACTATAAAGAAGGGTAAACTTGAGGCTTTTATAGGTAAATGGATGCAACTAGAGACCATACTCATAAGTGAAATAAACCAGACCCACATGTGTAGACATCGTATTGTCTTTCTCATGTAAGAAACTGAAGGATTGAATAAAGTCCAAAAGGTATTTTGAAAGAGAATGAAACTGATCAAAAGGAAAGAACAACTGAGATGGAGAAAAAAGAGAAAAGAAGAAAGGGAAAATATAAATATATACACACACAAGATAGTTAAGATAATTGTACTATTAATCCTATTAGTTCAGGGAAAGAAATTGTGATTGCTTATATTGTTTGATCTGTTTTGCATAACTGTATCTTGTAATCTGAGCTATCTTGAAGATACCAATATGCAATATGGTGACTATTGCTAATTTTTGATCAGTTTGTCTTGAAATCCTATATCAGTTCTACTGTTTTGTTTTTATTGTTTTTTCATTTAATCTCTTAAAAAAAAGAAGAAGAAAAAAAAGAATTGCCTTCACTAAACCAAATTGGGAAAGATAAGTTTCTAAGAGTATTAACCAATTTACTTGATTGTTGTTAGTGGGAAACATGGTTATTTTTTTGTAAAGTCTAACATTGAGAAATTTGAACTGAGAGAGATTTTTATTTGTTTCTATAGCTGAAGTTTTTATTTTTTGTATTTGTCAGTTTTTTCTTTGAAAATCATACAAATGAAGTGTTCTATGAACAAAATTGTTTTCCTCCAAAATTCATGAGTTGAAGGCTTAACACACAGAATGACTGTTTGGAAAATAGGGCCTTTGGGGTACACATCTATGACCTCTCCTCCATATGAAGACAGTGAGAAAGTGGCCATTTGCAAGCCACAAAGCCAACCCTACCAAAAACCGACTGTACTGGCACCCTTACCTTGGGGTTCCCAGCCACTAGAACTGTGAGAGAATAATACCTCTTGTTTAAGCCACCCAGACTACGGCATTGTGTCATGACAGTTAGGGCACACTAGGACAGGGTGGTATGACATCTAACAGTCCCCATTTTTTTTTTTTTAGAGCTCTTTGGAACTGTGTTAATGATCAATGAGAATCAGCACAAAACTTCAAAATAAACATTTACAGAAAATTGGTTTCTTGTTAAATTGACCCAAATACCTACCAGTAAGTTATTCCTGAAAACAAAATTTGCTATTGTAGCTAAAGTATTGACCTGAATGTTTGTCATTGTTTGCCATTATACCCTAGAATGAGGCTATTATTTCCAAATATTTTATGTACTTCAGTCATTATCATAGGGAGTTAAATTCTCTTTGTGATTTGTGAATTTTTTTTTTTTTTGAAGTAAGGTCTCACTGTGTTGCCCAGAACTTTTGGTCCTGACCTCCTGAGCTCAAGTCAGCTCTTGTCTCCTCTCTCCTGACCTTTTCCCTATCCCCTCTCCCCTCTTCCTGTTCCCCAGACTCCTCTCCTCTCCTCTTCCTCCTTTCCCCCTCCTCCCTCCTCCCGCCCCCCTCTGTGAATATTAAGCTGAGATAGAACAGAATACAATCATTCATTTGTAGAAAGCACCAATGATGTCAGTGGGTTTCAGCCTTAGACCTATAAGCTCAGGTACTGAAATAGCAACATATATTTTAGATAAATTATATAAAACAATTGATTTAAAAAAAATAGTGTCAAATGACCATAGCTCCTGTGAGATACTGGTAATGGTGGAGCCCTTGCACAGGCAGCTGCAGTCCAACCTGACAGTCTGTGCTACCCAGCTTACCCTGGCCTGCTCTGCGACAAGCTCGGCTCCACTTGCAGCCCTGAGACATCATGCAGCCCGCTGCTTTATCTGAAATATTAGGGGGAAAGTTCTGTTCAAATGTCATCTGAGTTTACTGACATAGTCCTGAATCTTATTTTCTGAATAAATGTCACCAAGTCAGGCATAGAGCAAGAAGCAAATCCATATGGAAGAGGAAAAGATGAGAACGAATTCATTGAATGCAGTTGCCCATGAATATCCACGGGGCTTGATTCCGGGATGCCCCTGTGATACCAAAATCTACGCACACTCCAGTTCCGTATATAAAATGGTGAGGTATTTGCATATAACCTTGCACATATCCTCCAGTAGGCTGAAAATCATTTCTAGATAACTTAGATCACCTAATACAATGTAAGTGCTATGTGAATATGTCTTACACTGTATTGTGAAGGGAATAAGTAAAAGAAAAAAGTGCACACCAATTCAGTGCAGAAGCAGTTTGTTTTTGGAATACTTTTGATCCATAGTTGGTCAAATCCACAGACGCAGAGCCACAGACATGCAGGTCTGACTATGCAGACTTAGAAATCGCATACAGTCTGAAATGTTTCACATTTACCACATTTAATTTAATGACGATATAGAGGAAACTGGAGAATCAGCCAAGTGTGGAAACTCCACCCCAGTCTTCTCTATTACCTTTGGTTGAATGAAGGCTGACTTACTTCCGCTCAGAGTTTCTCAGGCAGGTTATATCTGCTTGAGAGTTTTATCCCAAACGCAGAGCAGACACACAGTCCGGATCCTGTGGAATAGTCACAATTTTAATAATTCAACCTGTTTGGCTCCACATTTTCATCTTACTGTCAAACTCTCTGTCTCAAACTTAATATAGTAAATTTGGCCACAGTTCCTGGCCAAACCCTGTTTTTGTATCTGTGTGTAGAAAGTGCTCTTATACTACGAATATTTCCATCAGTGGCAGATCTAGAACTCATGTGGCTGGAAGCTCAGTCAATACGAAGTGATTTTAATTTAGAGCTGCTGCTGAACCCTGCTGTGCACCAAAACTCTAGTGGAGAATAGAATACCAAGCACGAGGCAGAGCAGATGATATTAAACAGAACCTCCCGGTTTGCATACCTGGAGGAAAGCAAAAGAAGCTTGTTTAAAAGTCTTCATAAAGTAGGCACGTGCTTCATGAATCAGTCAGAGAGAGTTTTTTTAAAGTATCATGAAAGGAAGCTTGATGATTCTTGACTGAAAGGGTGCAAAATGACAGAAAAATCAGCTAATCAAGGTTATTATCCTAGAGACTGAAACCCAGAGACAATTACTTTTTTATGCTGAGATGACTGGTAAAAAGGAGTAATTTAACCAAACAAAAGATAAAAGGTGTGATGAATTAGAAGTATCTCCCTATGTGGATATGACATATACTGGTAAAATGAGGGTAATTGTTTCTTTCTTTCAAGCTGCTCTCTTCTAGTTATTCATTAAATACACACAGTAACTTCTGTTATTCAAATTCCATTTCAGGAGAACATTTATAAGTGGATTAGTTTGTAATCTGACAAAGCGAGTCTTATACAGTACACCTGTGAATCTTATGCAGTGCACCTAGGAAAGTCCTCAATCTGAAAGTTCCTAAGTTGGAGACTTTCTGTACTAGGTTATTATGCACTATATTTGTCCCTCTCATGCTCTGCTGTGCTGAAAACACTGTAACTTATTACTTCTAGCTTACTGTGCTACTCCAACTTTTTAAAAAATGTTTAATTTATACTACTAACCTCTGTCAGTTCATCAAAAAGAAGTTTGTGCTTTCATTGTTCGATTGTTTGATCATTTTTATGCCTGTATCTTATAACCTGAACAACTACTTTGAAGATAACAATAGGCAATATATTAACCAGTGTTAATCACCTATTATTTTGTTTTGAAATTCTGTATCATCTTTTTTTTTATTTTAAAATAAAAAAATTAAAAATTTTAAAAATGTTTAAGGAACGGGAAATGTTACCTACCCTGATCTGATCATTACACACAATATGTATTGAATTCTCTCAATTGTAGGTATCTATCACCCCATAGATACCTACAATTAAAATAGTGATTCATGAAAGCAAAGTATCTTCTGAAGGACAAAAAGGGCTTAGAAGAGCCTGAGAATCCTATGTGGGCCCCTTGGTCAATCCTAAGGCAGAGGCCAAAACCATCCTAGGCAGATTTCCCCTCCCCTCGCCTTTCTCCAGTGTCCCTTTTTCTCTCTCTTGCCCTCTCCTCTTTGCCCTACCTCACTCCTATTTGGTTTCCTAGTGCATGGGGTGGGGGGGGGTGGAGAGAGAGAGAGGGAGAGAGATGGAGAGAGAGAACAGGAGGAAAGAAAACAGTCCTCTATCGAAGAGACGGGAGGGCTGCTGAGGAGACGCAGACACCCTTCAGAAGCTTCAGGAACAACGGCGGGCTTTTTATCTGGAATTTAACAGGGGCGGAGCTAAGGAGGCGGGCAGGATGACGCATTGACAGCTGATAGGAGGAGCCTTTGCACATGCGTGAAAAACCGGAGGTTTGACTTGTGGGATTGCGAAAAGAACACAAGGGAGCGCTGTCCAGCGCTAAGGGGGGCTCCTACAAGAGGAAAAACCTATCAACTCCCCGTGCCTTCCCTGGAGGAGAGGGTAGAAGACAGGACCCAGGTCACCCTTCTGAGGAGCCTCCCTGGGCTGGTGAGACTCGCTGAAGCCAGAGGCAGCGCACAGAGCATGGGATTGAAGCAGATGGGATGAAAGGAGGTGAACACAAGGCGATTAATAAAATTCCACTGGACCCTGAGACCAGACAGACTTCCCGGGCGGGGACAGGAGTGTCAGTCAGGAGTCTACTCCTGTACGGAGCTGCCCATGGGAAAGCCCCAGTGCATAAGTACTATGGGGAGGAGCCATGGAATTAACACAGATGCTGTGGGGAGAACGAATGAACGTGTCACACCACGTGGCTAAAGATGGAAATGCACATTTTTAAAAAAGTTGACTTCCAAAAAGCTCCAAGAGTGGTTGGTTACTCTTGAGGTTGAATGAAACAGTGGCTTCTACATTTTAATCTTAACTTTTCTGTATTATTTAGCTTTCTGCTCTTTTCTGTTTCTCTTTATTTTAAGACCGAGTCTCACTATATAGCTCAGGCTGGCCTTCAACTCACTAGGTAGCCCAAGCTGCCCTTGATCCTCCTGCTTCAGCCTCCCCAGTGCTATTACATGTTCCCCCACACCCTGCTTTTTTTTTCTTTTCTTTTTGTTTGCTTGGGCTTTTATTTTTTTGTAGTATTTGACACAAAATTGTTGTATGTATTTGTAGGCTATAGCATGATAATGTAATACATGTACACAATGTGCAATGAATGATTAGCTCGGCATAATTAGCATTTCCATCTCCTTAAATATTTATCATTTTAAGTTTTTTAATCAAGTAAGTATATGTAATGTTTATTTTGTTGACTTATTAATGTGGTTATTTTATGTCAACAAGGATTATCAGACTATTGAGCTTATGAGCTATATTTTGTTTATTCTTTGTTATTTTCTATACAAAATCAAACAATGCAAGGAAATAAAAAGAATGAGCTTCCAAGTGTACACTTCCAGGCACTAATGGAGATGAGTGAAAACACTTATCCCCACATTAAAAAAATACCAACTAAATATACTAAGAAATGGAGACTTTTCTGTTTGGATTAG
>RJWM01013929.1:0-51971 GCA_004363535.1 Dasyprocta punctata | reverse complement strand
AAAAAAAAAAAAAAAAAAAAAAAAAAAAAAAAAAAAATCAAAGGAGAAACAAGATACTTCCACGACAAAGAACAACTAAAGGAATTTATGACAACCAAGTCAACCCTACAAAGAATACTGAAGGACATTCTAGAGAGATATAAAAAAAAGTCCACAGTTCCAGAAATAGTGGCAGAGAGACATCACTGAGCGGGACAGACAAATGAATAGCCCATCATAGGGTTTTGAGTCCAGTATTGTTTTCAATGAGCTGTTTAGTTTAATCTTATTCTACCTTGACCTGCTTAACTTTATTATATATGATGACAAAGACAGCTATTTTAAAGATAACAAAATATGTTAGAGTAGCTTTTATTGATATTCGATCACCTTGTTTTGAAACCTGGTATTGCTTTCACTGTTCTGTTTTGAGGGATTTTAACCTATTTTGCTTTGTTTGATTATATTATAACAGATATAGCCAACTGCCTAGAAGATAATATGAGGCATTATAGAAATCAATGTTGCATTACTATGTATTGCTTCCATTGTTTTATTTGTTATTGGTTTTAATCAGTACTATTTTGTTTGATTATATTAGGCCTGATGGTAAGGACAGTTATTTTGAAGACAATAAGAGGTATTACAAGGGGATAAGAGGAAGGAAGGAAAGGAAAAGGAAAAAGACATGGAGTTATATGAGTATATACACAAGATGGTTAAAAAGACTGTATTAGTAAATGTATTAACTTGTGAGAGAGAACAGCTGATACTCATATGACTAGATCAATTTTATATGTCTATATCTGTCAATCTGAGAAGGTAACAATACACAATGTTACAACCACTGTAAAATTCCAATCATCTCAGTTTGTAAACCTATAATGTTACAGTATCAGATATGTTGTGGTTGTTTGTTGGTCCTTTTAGCCTTTTGTTTCTCTTTTCTGTGACCATTGTGTTATTCCTTACTGGTTTTATTCTGAACTATTTTGTTTGATTATATCAGGCCTGATGATATGGGTAGTTATTTTAATGACAAGAGGTACTCTAAGGGGAAGGGAGGAAGGAAGGAAGGGAAATGGAAAAAGACATAAATTTATACATAGGTATACATAGGACAGTTAAAATGACTATGTTACTGAATACATTAGGTATTGAAAAAGAACAGTTAATACTCATGATTAGATTAATTTTACATGTCTATATCTGTTAATCTTAACAACCCCTTTAAAGGTAGCGATATGCAATATTGCAACTACTGTCAAATTTTGACCATCTCATTTTGTAAACCTATAATGTTATCGTATTGGATTTGTTGTTGTTGTTTGTCTTTTTTGCTTTTCATTTCTCTTACCTGTGTCCATTTTTTCTTAAATAAAAAATAAAAGGAAATAAAAATAAAATAAAAATACATCACCAACACTTAGTTTTTCAAATATTTTCATAGAGTTTTGTGGTGGTTATCCTTATATATGTCAGCTTGATTGACTTGAAAGTTACCAAGAGGATTAATAATGTTCACTTTTCCATGCAACTGTATGAATCACAGAGAAGTGGTCTTCTGTGCTATATCTGGGTCACTGGCCACTGCCTCCTTGCCACTGTTACCCTGATATCCTTTCTAGTGACCTTAAACTAAGCACACCTTTCCAACCTGATGTTTTTGACTTGAAGACAGGTAATGATGGACTGAAACCATGAGTAAACTATTCCTCCTACAAATTGTGGGTGTTGGGTAGTGTGTTTCAGCAAGAGGAAGTTGACTAATACATTAATAATTACAGAAAATTGGTACTAAGTACTATGCCATTTCTATGTCCATTCTTGATCATGCTGCTCAAAAGCATATAGAAAACAGGTTTGAAGGGAGGAGTTTGGAAAGACTTACTGATGATAGCAGAAGAAGCCCTTGCATATTGTAAGCAATGCCTGATTAGTGATGCTGGTTGGAGTTCTGAAGACAAGAATGCTGATAGGAATGCTGACAGTAGGGCCAGATTCAGAGGTTACAGTTAGGATCAAGGCCTCCATTAGTAGTAAAAAGCCATGCATGTTACATTTTGTTTAAGAAAGTCCATCATTAACTCAAGTTCTGACACTTTTTATGAATCTGAGATTAGAAGCAGTAGTCTAATAGATATGACAGAGTAAATTTCAAGGTATCACTATATACATGCTGTGGTATGCTTTTTATTGGTTACTTTTATCCTGATTTACAGTGAGAACTGGGAGCAAAGATCATAGCAGAAAAAAATGGAAAAAACCTTGAATTGTGGCTCATAAGGAGCTATATTTAAAGTTGAGGTCAAAGGAGGTATAATTGGTGAAAAATTAATGTCATTAAGAAGAAACCAAGAACTTTGGAAAGGTATAAAAAAAAAGCTGCCATGAGGTCATTTCAGAAACCCTATACCACTTAGGACTAGTTCAATGGTTCAAAATATAAAGCTTTCATTTGAGAAGAGAATGATTGGGATCCTTGGTCTAGAAAGACATTCTAGGGAATTGGTTACCTGGGATATTTTTGCACTGTTCTTATCCCTCCAAGCTGTCATATGCTGATACACCCATTGTTCAAAGTGGCCAGGCTATCATAGGGAGATGTATTGCCCATCTGATGCTGGTGTTGACATCATGCACAATGCAAGTATTGCCCATCTGATGCTGGTGTTGACATCATGCACAATGCAAGTGATTTTGGGTCAGAAAAGCTTCCAACTAGATTTCAAATGAAGGCCTGGAAGGCCAAACAAGGAGCCCCTGAGAGACCAGTGTACAAAGATGTAGAAATGGAATTAATGGGCAGTAAATATCCCAGAAAATTGGAAATAATTGAAATGTAAAACATTAGCTGAGAAAAGCTGCATGTTAACAGTGAAGTCAGCCCTAGAGAAAGACTATGTGGATATGAAATAAATTTGACACACACTTTTAAATATCCCATGGTGACTCTTACATGATAAATCCAAAATATAAATAAATATAGAGTAAAATAAAAATAATTGAAAACAGAGAGAGAGCTTTTGCATAAGTGAAGGGCTTCAAGGGAGGACGCACATGTGAGGGAGGAGCGGGGCAGGGCATGGAGAAGAAGGAAATGACATGTGTTGTTGTGGTTAGGGTTTACCAGGGAAAAGATTTAATACAGGATACGAAATTTATAGGATTACTTTATAGTATTAACCAAAATTGTCAAATGCAGAAGAGGTTGAGAGTCTGTTCATTCACTAGAGATGCAAAGAATACAGCTAAGGGTGTGAATCACACAGTAATCTTCTCTACAAGTCCAGATGAAGACATAGAGTTCATGAGAATGACTTTCATGAGTTCAGCTGGAGGCCTAGAGCCCACGAGAATGTCTCATGCAAGTCTGTAGCAAGAATCTGGACTGGGAAGGTTCAAAGTTCAGTGGTGGAAGCCAGAAAGACTGTGTAAGAGGGATGAAAGATCTGTGCCAGCAGCAAGGAAGCAACACTCAAGGTAAGGACCAGAACTCACCCCAAAAGAACTGCAGCTATCCTCAGCAAAAGGGAGAATCCAAGTTCCTCCAGTGATGAGAACAGCTTGGTTCATATGTGGAAAACAAGCATAACAAGCTTCTCCAGGAGAATCAACACCACATCTTTCTCTCCAGTTATGCTTTTATGCTGTTGGTAACAATTCTCAGGTGGGCCTTTCACACCCAGCACCATGCTGATTCAGTTCAGCTTGGTGTAACAAGTTGTCAATCCACTCTATATGTTATGTACATATACGGTCACCTCTTGATGATGTTGTCATGATGTACTGCAAATGCATACGTGCTGATATTATAAAATAAATTGTAAAAGTAAATAAAAAATAAAAATGGAACATAGGTTTGAGGCTCCCTAATCCCTCTAAAACTCATACTTCACCACGTGTCCCAGATGCTGGACACAATGTAGCAAACCTTATAACATGCTAGGTAGAATTATTAACTTGATATTTTGTTTATTTGAAGATTAAGTGTGTTTTAAGGGAATGTATTTGAATATCAGTTTGACTAGTGGTTGAGTGAGGTGGCTAGACTTCATTATGTCAACTGTTTGGCTTGGTTTGCCTAGGGTATTTCTAAAGTATGCATAAGATGGTGTGTAGGTGGCTCATATAGGCGTGCCCTTAGGAACTGTATCTGGTACCTCAACCCTTACTCTCTGGCATGTTTGCTTGCTTTAGAACCAGCTGGCCATAATCTGAATCAAACGAAATTATGAGTCAAATAAATCTGTCCTCCTTTTTGGCTGTGGGAGTTGGGTATATTTTCTCAGTGATGGCAAAACAGAACCCATCCCCAAGCCAGTATTCTTCAGCTTCATAGTTACTCAGGTAATATTTCCAGTTCTGGTTGCTCCTGTCTCAGTAATGACTGCTCACTGTGATGCACAACTGGTCACTTTGATGTACATCATATAAACCAATCCCCAATTGACAAGCCATTTTGCCTGTGTAGCTCCTGCTTGCTTATTTCATATAAGCCCTTGATCACCAGGGATCAGGGCCTGATACTCTGGGAATGATCCCGATCAGTGGCTGGCGATATAAGTAAATCTACCTCCCAATCTTGGGTGCTGTTTCAGTGTTTCTGCTTGCTGTTGAAATGGAAAGCTGACTTACACATTGAATCATATAGTTTCATAACAATATTATTTTATTTTTCTATCTCTAATTTATCTCTAGTCATTATTCATATTGCACTCTTTTTCTTCCTTCCACTTTCATTATTATTTTGCTATCTATCCAGTGTAACATTCTTTACAAAGTATTAGTTTTTGGCTCTTTGAAACATTGGGAATACATCATTATTCTTTTATTTTATTTCTTGAGTCTTTGAATTTATTCTGTTAATCTTTTCCCAGGTTCTTTACTTCCAGACTTTTCTATTTTCTTATATTTGTGTTCAATGTTCTAATTTCCCCTAAACTGTTGTTCAGCTGAATATCACCAATTTGCATATACAAAATTGTCATCTAGGTGTATTTAGTAACTTATAATTCCCTCATTAAGTAAATTTATTTATTATACATTTTGTTAGTTTCAAGATATGTATGTAGTTACTATTTTCACATTACTTCATAAGTCTCAGACTACACAGACTAATATCCCCAAGATATCATGTCAAAGAAAATATGCCTCACCTATGTAGTACATATGAAGGAAACTATATTTTATAAGCATCTCAAAATTAGCATGACTAAAGTTGTATCTTTATTTTCTCAACACAACTAATCACAGGCTCCCTCATAAAAGTTCATGTCAACCTCTATCCTTCCAATTATTTAAAACAAAATACTCAGTTATCTTGACATCCCATTTTATATCATCTCAATTAAAATCCATGAGCAAATCATGTTGCCTCCACCTTTAAAATATACCCATAATGCAACTTGTTTCCATCTGTTTCCACCTACTATTATTCACTAACAAGTTTATTTCACTACTAAGAATGAATTTGGCCTCTAGAGGACATGGGAGTGTGTTGGCAGACCTCTTTTGGTAGTCACAACCGTGGATGGTGAGGTAGTGGGTAATGGTAATGCCACTGCCCTCTAGTTGTTAGACGTCTGGAAAACTGCTAAATATTCTACAATGTAGAAATAAGTTCAACTCTCAAGACATATACAGCAAGAAATTATTGGCCCCAGATATAAATAAGGCCAAAGTTGTGAAACTTCAAACTGGACCAAAGAACTACTATTGTTCAACTACATGATACTAATAACTTTCTTACTACACACTAGTAAATTAAATTGTCAGATCACGTTACTCTCTGTCTTTTAAGACCTCTAAGTTCTTCTTGTTAAATTATCTCAGTTCAGTGGTACCTTGAGTCACATATACATTTCATTACATGAGTCTGGAGAAAATATCCACGTTAGCATTCACGCATAAAAGATTGCTGTGGTCATATTTGCCACCTGATGCAGAGTTTGGAAATAAAAACAAAATTTTGCCACATGCTTCTGTTTGCAAATCAAATTGTTTTCAAACAAAAGCCTCCATGAACGAAGGTACTCAATTACCTGAGTACTCAAAGGTAGTATAATTACCCAGAATAAAAGTTAAATTTCTCACATTGTTCTACAGGGTTATAAAGGATTTTCTTCATCCACTCTTACACTTCTGTCATCATTTCCTTGCAAATAGGGATTCAACCCACCCTGCTTGGTATTTGCAGGGATTTTTTTTCAATATTTTTGTGTTATTTCTGATTGGAATTTTGAGAACCATCAGTTTCCAGTTTTTGAAGGTTTCAAGTTTATTTAAGGAGTTAAAAGTCCAAATAGTTTTCTATATTTTTCAAAAGTGGAATTCTACTAAGTATATTGTATCCCTCAGGTGACTGTATACTATAAATATAGGAACATAAGAAATTTTGAATACGTGAATAAAGAAATAAATGGATTAATAAAACTTGAATTTATAAAACATCTTTTTTCTTGATGGAGTAATGCATAGCACATTTTTAATCCCAGAAGAATCATAGTCCAGTAGCCTCAGAAAGAAAATTACCCAATCCTTGCTTGCATATCATATAATTTCTAACACAATAAGACAATGTTTCTTACACATCCAGACAAATACCTATGTTGGCATATTATGTTGTTCTGCCCAGACTCATAGAAACTTTGGTTTACAGCCTACAGATCACAGGAAGAATATCCAGGGATCATCTAATCAAATTGATCACTTTACATTTATGCAGATTATGCATATATGCTTATGCATATATGTTTATATAGATTGTGCAGGACAATAGCCTCTTCTTTTTCTTATAAATATCAAGATAAAATCAAGATTAAAATGCTTGAATCACTCTTTTTGACTTTCACATCACTTTTATATAATATAGTTAATTATACTGATGTTTGACCAGCTTCCAAAAATGACTTTTGTGAATTCTCTTACTTCTTTTTAAAAAATTATGTGCTGTCCAGGCATAACACACAATGATTATTGAGAAGATAAATTGTCTTTCTAAGAAGTATTCTCACCAAACTTGAAAATGGGCCTTTGCTTAAGCCATACTCAGCATGATAGACTTTAGAGCAGAAATAGAAGACAAGAGAACAGTGGTCTCAATAGCTTTTACTGGGCTCAGGACATAGCTCAGTGATATAGTGCCTGTCTGGCAAGTCCAAGGAATGCACCCCCCCCACACACACACAAATAGCCGTTACTGAGAAGGGAGGAGAATACTGGAATTTGAAGAAGATGATTTGATATGGTGGAAAATTTTAAAGCTGTGTCATACTAATTCCTGTCTGTATTGTTTAGCATTTCACATCACAGATTTTGAAATGAGATATAAAACACATAGAACAAGGAAAGTAACAGATGAATGAACTCTGTGTATTCCTGATTTCTATATGGTGCTTTGGTTCATGGAGAGAGGAAAAAAGTAAAAGATAAAACATTTTTAACGTTGGAATTTCTCATGTTAGTCACAATTTAGAAGCTCTAAAGTGAATATTATACTTCACTATACACAGCCAAGTTTTTAAATACATTATCAAATGACTAAATGTGAATTATTTTAAAGACCGTTTTTATGCCTTCTTTATAATCTTTTCGACACAACTTTACATTTCTAGCAGATGATAAAAAATATCACTTTAAATTAAAACAGAACAAATTAAGCTAGAGTTAAAAGTTAATCCAAAAATAAAATTAGCACTATTTATGTGATGATGTTAAATTATAAACAATAGATATTAACAAATGATATAGTAAAGTTTAATAGAGAAAGAGAGGAGATAAGATTGGTTAGGAGTTAAATGAAATAGCATTGAAAATGATCTGTATATATACATACAGTTATAGTTGATTGACAACAATATATTAATTTTAAACTACTGTATTTTATTTAATATTTTGAGGCCCAATTATACACCACGGAAGTCTGGAGTCTTGGAAATGTACTGTAAATTTTGTTTGTATCAGTTAATTGACATCCAGCACAGTCCTGTATGAGGCAAAAGATTATTATAAGGAAAAAGAAGACTTCACTGAGATTCAAATTATTTGAAAATTAAAAAAAAAAACATCTTTTAAAGTAAGGCTTTTGTCTGAAACTTTCTATTAGTACAGTTGATTTGAGTGTGAATGATTGAAAAATTACTATATAAAATAATTTCTAGTCCTAATTATTTTAGTTTATAAGTATGTAAAATTACATATGTCATTCCACTCTCTTGGATACTTTTCCTAGCTATAAAAAGAAAAGTTTAAATATGACTATTAGAGTCCTTCAAAATGTAGAGATCCAAGTGTAAAGTAAGTATTTTAAATATTGTAAATAATCATTTAAAATATTTTAAATATTTTTCTTCTTAGTTTACTTTATAAAACTCATTAATTTTGGGTCCAAAAATAAATAAACTTTTCTGAATTTTATTATGGGTTAATTAGGATATATTTGAGCCCTAACAAACATACACTCCATACCTATTTCTGTTAATGTAAGGAAGATCCACTCTCTGATAATACACTGTTGAGAAACCAGGACCACATCCTTTGATATATCTTCAAGAAAGTAATTTATCAACATCAATTATTTCTTCAGTACATAAATAAGAAGCATCATGTTTATTAGAATGGACATAATAGTTTCTTTTAATTGGTAATTTCCTTTGAAATAATCAAGTTCGGGTGTATGCACAGATATGAATTCTACTTTATCAGTGGTTCAATATATTTGTTTCACTCATTTATTCAATAAATAAATATTAATAACTATGAATTAATGGGCAATGCTTTACTAACAACTCAACAGACAAAATGAGACATATCACAGTAAACAAGGTAAATACATTAAGAAAGAAAAAAATTAAAAGTCTAAAAGAAAAAAATATATGGTACAACAGGAATAGCTCAAAATATTTCACTAGTAACTTTCAATGTTAATGGCTTAAATTCATCAACTGAAAGGGACATATTGACAGACTAGAATAAAAAATAGAATACAGCATTTTGCTGAATGATAAACCTCTTCTAATCCAGAAAAAAATTATGAATGAAAATTCAGAGGATGAAATTCAGTATTTCATGTGTCAGGATCATGAAAGCAAGTAGGACTAGCAATTTGATATCCAAAGTAAACTTCAAAACAAAATGGATCAGAGGAGGCAAAGAAAATCATTATACATTAGTTAAGAGAACAATTCAACAGAAAATATAGTGATTATGATTATATATGCAACAAATAACACAGCATTTAATACTGCTGGGCATAAAAGAGCAAATGCAGACTAAAATGTTCAGAGTACTGGGATTCAATAAGCCACTCCTACAGGAGAGATTAATTTATCAAAAATTTAGCAAATAAATACCATAGCTTAATTGAACATTGCAAAAGATGAAATTAATAAATTTCTATAGTGTTCTACTATATAATATCAGAATAAACATTATTCTCCAGGGCACATATAATTTTCTCCAAAATAGACCACATAATATTCCATAAAGCCTGTTTAAAAATCACAAAAGGATCAAAATCATCCCATGTATCCTATCAGGTCATAGCATAGTGAAACTGGAAATCTATTGCAAAAGAAAACTCACAAAATTCACTAACAACTGGACAGTAACTCACTCTTGAACACACAATGAGTTAAAAAAAGAAAACAAACAAGAAAATAACAATTTCTAGATTCAAACAATAGTGCCATTAAAACATGTCAAAGCCTAAGAGACACAAGGAAAGTAGTCGTAAAATGGACATTTATTGCTTTGAATAGTTATATTAGAAAAAGAATGAGTTCAAATTAAACATCTGGGAATACAACTCAGGACACTAGAAGAAAAAGAGTAGTCCAAAACAAAACATAGTAGGAGGAAAATCGTAATGAATGGAGCATAAATTTATAAAATTGAAACAAATTATATAAAGAATCAATGAACTGAAGAGCTAGTTCTTTGGAAGAATAAACAATAGACAAACTCTTAGCCAAACTTACCAAAAAAGAAAAGAACCATGTCAATGAAAATAGAAATGAAAAAAGATGAAATCAAAGCAGATGCACCTGAAATCCAGAAAAATCATTATCAATTGCTATGAAAAATCATTGTCCAAAAATTACAGAAATCTGATAAATGGACAAAATTCTATATACATATAAATAATCAAAGAAGATATAAAAATGCTGAACAATTCAGTAGCAGAAAATGATTTGAGGCAGTCATAAAAAGCTTACCAACTAAGAAAGGGTCAGGACCTGATGGAATCATGGTGGAGTTCTGCAAGATGTACAGGGAGAATTTAATGACAATATTCCTAAACTGTTTGAAGAAACTGAAAGGAAGGAGTAAATTCAAGTTTATTCCAGGAAGCTAGCATTACCCTGTTTCCAAAATGGGACAAAGACCCAAAGAAAGAAGAAAACTACAAGCCAATGTTTTTGATGAATATAGATGCAAACAGCCTCAACAAGTTATTGGCAAACAGAATTCAAGAAATCATCAAAATATCATACACCATGACCAAGTAGGCTTCATCCCCAGAATGCAGAAATTGTTTAACATATAAAAATGAATAAGTGTAATACATCACATAAAAAGAAGCAAGAACAACATCAAATGAACACGTCATTAGATGCAGAAAAAGCCTTTGAAAAAGTCTATTATTTACTCATGATAAATATCCTGATGAAAATAGATACAGAAAGATAGTATCTCAAATTAATCAAAGTCATTTAAGATACAACCTCTCCCAATATTATGTTAAAAGGGAAGATATTGACAAAGTTTCCTCTAAAATCAGGAAAAAACCATGAATATCCACTATTGCCACTCGTGTTCTTTACAGAACTTGGTATAGTAACTAGAGCAGTCACACAAAAGACAAGGATGATACTCATAGGAAACGAAGAAGTCAAATTATTATTTGCAGTTCACATGATAATTTACACAGGTAAATGCCACCTATATTAATAACCAAATTCAAAATTGTAGCAGAATACAAATTCAACACACAAAAATCAACAGTGTTCTTATGAACCCACCAAGAATAAAATAAAGAAAACAATACTATTCACAAGTGTCCAGAAAAATAAAATGCTTAGGAATTAAACTAAATAAGAAAGTAAACACTTTTAAAGTGAGAACTATGGTACTCTGAAAAATGAAATTGAAAAAAATGTTAGAAAATGGAAAAATGTTACTTATTCCTATATAGGAAGTACCAATATGATGAAATTACCATTTTCCTAAAACTAATATGTAGACTTAATACATATCCTCAATATGTACTAAACTAAAATAGACATGGTTCAAAGTTTATGTATTAAAATATATGCACTTAACCCTACTAGTATATAAGGTAAGAAAAACTCTTGAAATCAATGATGTGGGCAACGATTTTCTGAAAAGAACACCAATTGCATAAATAGCAATATCAATAATTAACAAGTGAGATTATATCAAATTAAAAAGCTTCTGTACAGCAAAATAAATAACCAACAGAGTGAGGAGACAGCCAGTAGGATGAGAAAAATTTTTACGAGCTGCATCTCAGAGAAAAGAAAAATATATAAAATATAGAAAAAGCTCAAAATACTAAACACTCCAAAATAAAAGGCCCAATAAAAAATGGGCAACCAAAATGAATAAACGCTTCTCAGAAGTAGAAATGGAAAATAAATGCATGAGAAAATGATCAACATATATGGTCTTTAGAGAGTTGCAAATTAAAACAACATTGAAACTCCACCTCACTCCAGAAAGAATATCTAACATCAAGAAATTAAATAATAACAAATGCCTGTAAGGTTGTGGGGGAAAAAAAAACCTTTCCTACAATGTTAAAACTAGTACAAGCACTATAGAAATTAGTATGGAGATACCCTAAAAGACTTTGAAAAGTAATTCCACTTTATGTATGTAGTTCCCTTGTAGGTATCTTCTTAAAATAAAGACACTATATTATAGTGACATCTGTATATCCATGTTTATAACAATACAATTCATAATATATTGATTTTAAAAGCAGATTATATGCCCATCAGTAGATGAATGGATAAAGAAATAATAGTATTTATACACAATAGAATCCTACTCTAGAATAAAGAAGGATAAATTTAAGTGATTTTTAGGAAATTGGATGCACTTTGAGACTACAACGTTAAGCGAAATAGACACAGAAATGTAAATATTGCATGCATGGTTTCTCCTACATGAAAATCTCTCTGTCTCTCTGTGTCTCCATCTCACTCTCTTTGTCTCTCTTTGTATCTCTGTCTCTCTGTCTCTGTCTGTCTGTCTGTCTCTCTCTCTATATATAGCCAAAAGTCATTAAAAAAATGCTTAACAGCTGCAGTCATTAGAGAATTGCAAATTAAAACGACAGTGAGAATGCATCTTGCTTCACAAAGAGTGGGTATATTTAAAAATCAAATAATAGCAAATGCTGTCAAGGCAGCCATAATAAAAGTACATTTCTACTTTGTTTTTGAGCATGTATATTAAACTGCTATCAAAGTCAAAACACCAAAGCTTAGTTTCTTTGAAAAGCTAAGCTTAGAGAAAAATGGAATGTTAATTTTGTTATTTTTACACAGTAGAATATTAAGCAGCAATGCAAGTTAATAAAATGTTATTGGCAATGACTCTTTCAGTGCTGAGTAAAGTAGGAAAACAGAACACAGTGTATCTGTATTTATTCACATTTTATAAACAAGTAATACAAACCGTGTTATTTAGGCATACATTCATACCTGGTAAAATTGTAAGTATAGCAAATAAATTATTATTTTAAATCTCAGGTTAGTGATTTACCTTTCAAGAAGTGTGATGTTTTGATAAGGAAGGACCAGATATTAGAAGACAGAGGGAAGGTTCTGAAGTTTTGTTATTTTAACCTTGAATGTGATTATATTTGTTTTATTGTATGAAAATTTGTTGGATTTAGTCTGTATTTTGTAAACTCATATATGTGCTATTTTCTTAGTGAATATAGAGGTCACTGTTGATTTTAAAACAAAATGTATTTGAGTTGGAGTTGAGGAAAGTTTGGCTGTGAAGGGAAGATTTTGGTGAAAATGCATTTACAGAATTATCCATTTTCTCTTTGGTAAATTTCTCAAGCAGAGCTACTGAGGTGCAAGTTTGCAAAACTTATATAAATAGGTTCATTCAATTTATGGGTTTTACAGTGAATTAAAATGAAAGACAGAGAATGGTTTGAAATTTTCATAAGAATGATGGTAAAAATATGAAACATGGAATTTAAGCTCAATATGTATGAAAGTGAAATAAAGTATGAAGAATTGGGATAGAATGGCAGAACATATAAGTACGGCTTATGAAGCTGAAGCACTGTTCAGAAAACAATGATTTGACCAGTTATTGTTGGGCTGGGAGTTATATGGATGACAAGATCCAAGGTATGACTGTGGGAATATGCTGCTAAAAGAAAAATGAGGAGACTTAAATGGAAACGTGAAAGTCAAAGAACTAAAAGGCTTCAAAGTCATTATGAAAGAAAAATATGACATCATGACAAAAATAGAGATAGACTAGTAGCTAGGAACTGTGTGGTAAAGAAAGGAAAAATGAGGAGAGTAACTAGATAATATGTGCATCGAAAGACCAGAGTATTTTTTCAACTTTTATACAGCTCTAGTTATTATCAGAATACTAAAGAAATAAAATTGATCACGAAACATTGTGAGGCATATAGGGAGTGAGAGTGTTTCAGAAATATACAGTAAGATATTTGGGAGTCATTCGTTTCTAGATTGAGCCTTTTGAAAAACTGGTGAAAATAAAGAAAACTCTACTGATTATACAATAAAACTATTGGAGGCAACATCAAAATGATTTTGGAACTGAGGTAAGGACTGAGGTAAACTGGTTGTAAAAAGATTGTCTGGGAGCTGGAAAGTGCCAGGGAACTTCAAACAGCCAAGGCAATCTATTCTTTGGTTCTTGCATGGTGAAGACATCGAGACAGAGAGAGAGAGAGAGAGACAGAGAGAGAGAGAGACAGAAAGAGACAGAGAGAGAGAGAGACAGAGAGACACAGAGACAGAGAGACAGACAGAGAGAGAGACAGAGAGAGCCATAAACACAGAGAGAGAGAGAAAAAGGGAAAGAGACAGAGACAGTTACACAGAGAGTCAAGTACAATGAATCCTTGTGGACTCTTTGAAAATATTGTTTATGGGCCTAATTTGAGGGCTTGTCTGACTTTTGGAATTGATAAACAATCCAGAAAAAGTAGATTCTGAGGAATGTGCTCTAAGCAGTAGAATAAAGTATAAAGACTTACTTTCTATTGGAGCCAGAGGGAACTATTTTTTTTTTTTTAGTTCCTCAAAGATACCAAACTGTTTTACCTCTGGGCCTTTGTCTTTCGTGTTCCCTCTACCTGAGATGGTACTCGTCCTTTACTTGATTGTGCCCTCAGTGATTCTTTTACTTTCCCTCCCATAGCAGCTACCATACGGTAGGGAAATCTCCTGCTAGTTTGTTGCCTCCTCTACTACACAGTGAACTTTGCAGGGGTAGGTAAGAATCTTTATTGTCAGTGTAAGTTTAGTATCTAGTGGAAGGCTTGACAAGAGTAAGCACTCAAAAATATTTGTTAGATATGTCTAATGTATATGACAACTATATTGAAAGTCAAAAAACATTTCCTTTGTTAATTCAACACTGATTTCCTACTACTTGTGAGACATCTGCTAGTGCTTTGATTCCTACCCTCACTGAACTCACAGATGTCTGTGAAGACAAAATTACACCTGTCAAGCACAGTGTCCTGCCTGTGGGGGCTTCATGAAGCAAATCACAGAGCACTGCAAGCATGCCGATGAAGGCATCTCTTCCATCCAGGCATGGAAATTGGGGTTGCAAAATACTCCTCTCAGAGATGGAGATCAAGATAAAAGGACTCAGTTTTAGAATGGTGGACCCTGTCCTTGCAGCAATGATGTTTTTCTCTTTTGGTTCAGAAAATAATGGACTCAAAACTGCACTTCTAAACTGTGTACAAATGTATAATATTGAACATAAAATCAATGGAAATAATCTAAAATTAGCCCAAGCATCAATTCCTATGTGCATTTCTCCAAAATTATGCCTTCACCCTCCAAGACAGATGATAAGAAGCATTTTCTTTTTTTCTCCTTTAGCACCTCATAACAATTTTTATCAAAGTATTTACCACATTATTGTAACTCAGTTTCTTCTACTAGACATTGATCATCTCTGAGGTAGGTAAGTGTCAGGTTCTAGATTAGCTTGTCTCCAAGGCCCAATAAGTAACAATGGAAGTTAGTGAATAATAAGAAAGACAACAGTAGAAATTAGTTTAATTAATATGTCACTGCTCTCCTAAGAGATTAGAAATTGGTCAATTAGAATGAAAGTGTGTCAGTGAGAGGGTAATGGAAATCCATTTCAAGTGTAAAATGGGATTACTGTTGTCCTTCCTTTTATCGGACACTAACCAGTTAGATGATTCTGACTGAGCTGAACAACATGTGATGGCTCTAAATTTCTAACTTATTAAATATAGCAGAAAAAAATAAATTATTTCATACAATATTTAGAATTATAATTTCGTTGAAGAAAATTTGATCTGGAAAGTTTAGCCAAAAGTAAATGGCTTAGTATTTTAAAATTGTGACTAGAGAGATTAAAGTGAATATGAATAACTAAAGGACTAAACTCAGTAAAATTAAAATTTAATTATAGCATTAAATGGTGATATATTTTTCTGTGAATAATTTGTTATGGTTATGCATCATTAAATGTCATTTGAAGAAAATAATTTTATCTCATTCTATTAATTTAGATGGCACTTTGATAGAGAAACAATGTGTGTTTTGGAAAACTATATAGCTTGTTATGTTTTCTGCATTGTCATGGTTTCAGGGGCTGTGCTATGAAAAAACATAGTTTATAGCACTAGAACTCATCACATTTCTACATGGATATTCATATGGCAATGTAATAAAATTTAGATCGCAATCAACTTCCAAGTTGATTTTGCAAGTGGTAAGCTAGTACTATTGAATTACTACCATCTCATTTTCTCTTACTTGTTTTCATTTCATCTTAAAAAAATTCTAGCTCACACGTTTACTATTTATCAAAAACAAGATCATTTTCACTTTATGAAATTCTTACCAGAGTCAATAGTTAACATACATGCTATAATTATTTTGCATTTTTATACACATACCTATATAATACTAACAAAAATTGACTTACATAAGTGAAAGAAGAAATAGAGAAAGAAAAAGAAGATGGAGAAATACCTATCATGATCACCAAAATTATTCACATCCATGTATATTTTGTTTGAAAATATGGGGAGAATAGTTCATGGCTGTTGGGAAGCACAGCAAGAGAATGGCATTAGAGAACAAGCAGCTAGGAACCATATATGGTACCCAAGGACCTGACTCCATGACCTACCCAGGCATAACCACAAGTGAACTTTATCAATCCCTTAGGCTCTCAAACCAGTTAAATTGACAATTACCCTTAAGAATCAGATGGTACAAGGGTTTGTTGTTTATCCTGAAGTTTAGTTGTTGTTAAAAAACACTTTAGTCATCTCTCAAATGTACCCAGTTCACCATATGAAACTCAGTATTGTTTCTGAATTCTGCAGTCTCTTTTCAGCAGGAAGGTCTCCTTAAAATGCTGCCCCTGGATCTTGGACCACCCAGTCTCCAGAGTTAAATACACTTATTTTTATAAGTTAGACTACATGGTACTCATTCATAGCAAGAGAATACAGAAAAAGACAGAAGTATTGCTGGACTTTATGGCATTTATATTTTAAATTTTTTTAAGACACCTTTTTCATAATGGCTGATTTATTTAACATTACCACCAGTAATGCCCAAAGGTTCTGATTTCTATGTGTCTTCAACAGCACATGTTATTTTCTCTTATGATTATAATGGTCAAGCTAAGATATATGAAAGAATATTTCAATATTTCTGCCCTGGAGTGAGTTCATCATGGGCCAAAATCCCTGAAACTGGGAGCCACAATAAAGCTCTCCTCCTTTAAGTTGTGGATATTAGACATTTTGTCCCAGCATAAAAGAGGTGATGAATATCAGATTAGTAGGGAAGATAGGGGAGAACTGGGGGCAGAGAAGAAGAGGGACAGAAAGTAGAAAGTGCACAAATTATGAGAACACAGTTATATGAGGAAATGTTACAGTGAAAAGCTGTTCATTTGTACAGTTAGCAAGCTATTTTAATAAATAAATTTGCTAGTGCATTTTGTGAATGTTTGCCTTTACATTTACCAGACATATTGGTATGAACACTTCTTAAGATATTCTCCTTTGGCTTTGATGCTAACATAATGCTGGCCTCATAAAATCTAAAGAAAAAAAGCCCTCTTTTTCAAATTTTATTGGAATTGAAGAATTTTATTAACTTTTTCTCAAATGTGTGACAGAGTTTTCTCATTATGATATCTGTTTTTTAAAGTTTTTAAAAATTTTTTGAACATAAAAAATGATAACATCTGGTAGGAGGTTTTGCTTTGTTAGAATTTTTTAAATTACTCATTCAATGTCCTTTCTGGTTAGGTTTGTTCAGATTTTCTATTTCTTTATGATTCAGTTTTATTAAATTCTAGGATTTTGGAGTTTGTAAATTTTTTCTAGGTTATAAAATTCATTCACCTATCTGTGTTCACAGTAGATTTATACTCCCTTATGTGGTATCAACTGTAACATCTTCTCTTCCATATATGATTTTATTTATGCGAATCTTTTTTCTCAGTTATTACAGCTAAATAACCACTAGTTTTTACTTATCTTTTAAAATGCTGGTTTTGTTAAAAGTTGTATCATTTTCTTAATCTCTATACCATTCATTTATGCTCTGATCTTTGTTTATTTCTTCTACTGAATATGGATTTATTTATTCTTTTAGTTGTATATAGTGAGGTTTTTTCAGATGTTTCACCTTTTCTGCTAGCATTTGCTGCTGTTAATACCATCAGATCTGTGTTGCTTTATATCGTATAACTTTTGGTACATCTTTTTCCATTTTATTGTGGACTCTGGTTGTTATAAAGCATGTCATTTAATTTTCACACATTACCACATTTTAAAAATTTCCTTCTTTCAGTTATTTTCAATTTTCTTTAACTGCTACTGAAAAAGACATTTGGCGTTATTTCAAACTCCTTAAATTTTTGAAAATTCATTTTGTAATCTAACATGTGACCAATTTTGAAGAATGCCCCAGGTGCATTTGATTGGAATGCTTTGTCTGACACACGTGGATAGAATGTTCTACTTGTGTATGTTATATCCATTTGTCCTGTAGTTTTCTTCAATTTTTGTATTTTTTAACTGATCTATTTTCTTGATGACCATTCATTTTTAAATTGGGACACAGTAACTGTATATCTTGTTACTCAACTGCTTTAAAGAGTAATGAATACAGTACTCAACACATCTTTTTGTTTTTAAAACAGCTTTATTATCAATGAACTGTACATATTAGAAGTTAATACTTTACCAAGCTTGGCTTTGTGTATATATATATATATCCTTGAGAAAAGCACCTTTATAATTTGGTAGTCAACACATTTTGACTCAAAAATATTGTCTCAGTATTTGTAGTATATTTGGTACAAAACATGTAAACTCAAAATGTCAGTGACATTTGTTTCATGACTTGCTATGCTTTTAAGTCAAAACAATTTGTTTTGACTTCTTCCGGGTACTCTTTGGTCCTCCTGGAAACAATGATGAATATCAAGGTATCAGTGCAGTATCAATCTCCTACTATTATTGTATGATATCTGTTCCTCCTGTATGTTGTGTCAAAGTTTGCTTGATGTGCTAGAATCATGGTATCTAAAATTGTTATATCTCCCTATGTTTTGACCCTTTCAGCAACATACAGCATTTTTCCTTTTCTCTCAGAAGTTTTTGAAATAAAGCCATTTTTTTGGCCACCTTTTCCAGTGGAATATCATTTCATTTCCTTTGTGCATGGAAAGACATTTACCATACTGTATGTTCCTATCTCAAAATTTTAGCCTCAGGTCTTCTGAGGGTGTATCTTCTCTGGAAATGTATTTGCAAACACACAGGTAGAAGAATGTGCCACTTTCTTTTCTCAAGAGCTTGTGAGCTCTTCCTTCCTCTGTTTTGTGTTTGTTCAGAAATATCTCTGAAACTGCTGCAAGTTGCCTTGTTTTTTTTTTTCTCAGTGCCACCTAGACTTCTAAAGTATGCTTAGTGCTCTCAGTATTGTGAGTTAAATGAGGTGGAAAATAGTACTACAGACAGTCTTCCAAAGCCTCGAGATGTTGGAGAAATACTCCACTCTTGCTTTTAAATCCTAGAACAAAGGCCACCATGTTTTACTGGCTTTGTTCTTCTGCACCACAGGTCCACAGGAGTATCACCAACACACCAGCTTTTTTTATAATGTTCTCAGTTGCCCCAATCATGTACAGCATGTTCTGTCCTATCAGTAACCTGAATCTGCTGAGACTGAAATTTATCCAAATAGCCCCACCACTGTGCAAAGAAGCTACTCTTCATATTCGCTCCAACCTCAGAAACAAACATTGTACTGGAGATTTTCTACAACTTTTTTCAGGGTAGTCAGTGAATGAACTCTGGCAAATAGTTTATGGTAGATAAACCAAACTCCTTTGTTCTCAGTAGACACAACCCTGGCTGGTACTTTCATCAGCATTTTGATTCAAGTAAGACAGACGGAATCCTTTCTACAGTAAACCCATGAAAAGTCAGGCCGTTAGCAATGTTTTCCTATTATTTTTTCAGATTTTCTTCTTAAAGGTTTACTATGCTGAGAGACATATATATATTCTCAGTTGCCTCAAGCATGTAGAGCATGTTATGTCCTATCAGTAACCTGAATCTGCTGAGACTGAAATTTATCCAAATAGCCCCACCACTGTGCAAAGAAGCTACTCTTCATATTCGCTCCAACCTCAGAAACAAACATTGTGCTGGAGATTTTCTACAACTTGTAGAAAGCTTACTTGTACCTGATTTCACATATTTCTGTGTTTCAAGAATATCTTCAGTGACTCTGGAATTTCTCAAATACTAAACCAGTCTATGTGTTTTTATTAAGGCAATGTCTCTGTAAGAGAAAGGAAGTTCCAGGGTTTCCTAATTTATCATCTTGTTTTGCAATATTATTAAAAATTATTGCAGCCGTAAAGATATAGCTCTTGAAAATGAAAAAAACAAAACAAAACAAAAACAAAAACAAAAACTTCTCAACCTGGTGTGGTGGCACGCACCTTTAATCCCAGCACTCGGGAGGCTGAGGTAGGAGGAGCGTTGTGAGTTCGAGGCCGTTTTGGGCTACAACGCGAGTGCAAGGCTGGCTTGAGCTACATAGTGCAACCCTGCCTCAAAAAACTAGGGCTGGGAATTTGGCTCAGTGGTTTAAGTGCCTGCCTGGCAGGCGTGAGGCAGTTAGTTCAATCCCCGGTGCTGAAACAAAACTTCTCAACTTAAATCTTAGAAGGTAAGGATTGGCTTATGGTTCTAATGAACAAAACTTTTATCTATAATAAGAAATAAAGAAACTATAAATATATGTCAGGCTGACATTCTTATGTAATTAAAAAAGCCAGAACTGTTGCTTTTCTTCACCTTGACATTTTCAAAACAAAATCAAGTTTCACTCTATACTTTCCTGAATTGTTTCTGAATTGTCATTGTAATATCTCCTTCCTTTCACTGACATTTCTTGACCTGATGGCCTCCTCACTACTTTAGTAACTCAACAGAAATAAAAGACTTTAATATTTTGTTTTAACAATGAAAAATTAAATATTTGAACTTTGAAAACTTTAGTGACCAATTATACCTTTGATTAAGCATACTGATTTTCAAGAAAAGTATTTATTTTGAAAAGAATATATTGAAAGGTAATCATTTTAAATTATTATTTCATTCTTTAATTTTTTGTATGTTTTACAATGTAGTTAATGTTAGTATATGGATCTTATTTATAAGCATAAACACATAAATTGGCAATGCATACACAAAGATGATTTCTTCCACACTTGATTTAGTACTTACTGATTTATACAGGTTAATACATTTCATTTTGGAAGGTTTGTATATGCACATAACATACTTTAATCATTTTCATCTGTCACCCACCATGCCTTACCATTCCCTTTAGTTTCACATGATTTTTTGGAGATTCAACATGTATAGTGTATTTTTTAAACGTATTTGTGCCCCGTATTACCTGCCCTACTAAACTGTTTTTTTCAGTCATACAGAATTCTGGGCAATTCCAAAGTTTTTCTATTCATTTCACAAAACTCAGCAATGGCTTACTTTATATAAAATTTATGATACTTAACAAGCTTAAAACAATCAGAAAATCGACTAAATGTAAACATTTCATACTGTGAAATGTAAATATAAACCTTTTTTGGTAAACTAACAAATGACAACGTTCCATATTGAACTCCAAATTTTTTCACATAAAAGACGTGTATACCATTGTACTCAGAAAATTGTAGCTACCTAACCCAAGTTTTCCAACTTCAATCTTCCTAAATCTTTTGCAGTTTTTGTCTGCTGTCATTATTCTCCTTTTATTTCAAGTGAAGAAAACTGACTTGTTGAAACATTAAACAAGCTATGTTGGGTGTATAAAAATCTAATATATATTGGGTTTCATAATTGTTCACTGGAGAAAAGTATCTTCATTTTAGAAAGCTAGAGAAGTGAAGTAGACAAACAAAAATAAATATTACAAAGAAAGGTATGATTTGGGAAAATACTATATTATCATTTTTATTTAAATCACTGTGTGCTTTCTTTTTTCTTTAATGTATATACTACATTTGAAGAAAATAAATATTCCATTTTTTTTTATTTGTACTGGGGATTGAATTCACAACCTCACGCCTGACAGGCATGTGCTTAGGCCACTGAGCTAAATCTCCAGTCCTATTTTTTTTGAGATAGGGTCTCACTATGCAGTTCAGGCTGGGCTTGAACTCACTTTGTAGCCCAGGCTGGTCTCAAACTCACAAAGATCCTCCTGCCTCAGCCTCCCGAGTGCTAGGATTAAAGTCATGTGCCACCACGCCCAGCCAATATTCTAATTTTTGAAAAAAGTTGTTATATTAAAATTAGTAAGCTATATTTTAAAAAACATTAATTATGAGGATTCCCAGTTACTTGAAATAGTTTGAAAACATTTTTAAGTATTTAAGCATATGCCATTTATGACTACATCATTATTTATCTTCCTAAAGTTTAACATTTAGAATTGTTGCAGTACCTTACTATTGTGGATATTATTACAAAGAACTACATTTATGTCTATTCTTCCATCTCTAATTATATCCTTCTATTAAACTACTAAAAATTTAATTGTACCTTTAAGGTCATGAATTAGAGTCTTTAAATCATTATTATGCTCACATTTCTCTAGACAATGGTCTTATCATTTTGTACACCATCATCAATGGAATGTTTCAGCTCCTGCATTATTCTTAAAGGTAAGTATAATTTTTATTTTTTTAAATGTCAAAGACATCTCAATTTAGCATATATTTTGATATCTAGCATAGTTTAAAAAAGGTTGAAAAAGTTAAATGTTTATTACCATGTGTACTTCATCTGTGGAATTTAATTTTCATATGTTTATCTGCAATATATTCATATTGATATGATCACTTATTTATTCATATACAAAATTTTTCTCTTTAAGCACAGTAGGTCTTTATCAAATAGTATTTTTAAGTAGTTTTTGGTCATTTTATTTTGTTTTTGATGTATTTTCAAATGAAAGTTCATTAGGTCTTTCTATGTATTTGAAACTTTCTTTGCCATTATTGGAATAGTATTTATTTTTACCCTAATTCATTATTTCTCAAAAATACCTGTCATTTTGTGGGGTTTTTTGGTGATATAATTAAACTTTCCCACTAAATGGTAATCAATTATTCAGGTATTATGTATTAGACAATCTTTTCCTCTGTGCTGCCTTTCTTTTTATAATCTGTTTGCCAGTTTAAAAAAATCTTCCATATTTGCACATTGATTCGAAATTAAAATTTTATCCTGTAGACGCCATACATGTATGCACATTTAGTATTTCTTTTTGAACACATTGACTATGTCTATTGCTGTATAATTAATGAAATTAACTTGGTTTTGTAACTCATTTAATGCAGTATATAATATTTTACTCTCCATATTCTCAATTTCTCTGTGACAATTCTTGGCAATTTTCACTCAGTTATATTCCAATATTATCTATGAATCACTTCAATATATAAAAAACAATGCCACAGGTTTTTTAATAAAATTACCTAAATCTTGTGCATTGTTTTGAAGTAGATTCATGACTCTGCAAGTTTAGCCTTTCCATTCTGAGGTATAATATGTATTTTGATGCATTCAAGTCTTCTTTTATTCCTTTTATAATTTTTTGTATATATATATATATGTATATATACATATATATGTTTCCAATTACCTAAAATTACCTAAAATTCATAAGAAATATGCAGAACAAAAGGCTAACAAGTATACATTGTAAATATGAATATATACAAGAACATATGCACAATTATATATAAAACAATAACATAACATATACTTAATTCAGTAAATTGTTTCCACTCTTTTCTTTGATGTATGGTGAAATAGTACTATTTGAATATTATTGTCATTATGTCTTGTTTGTCTAAGCAGTTATATATCTTTAAAATCTTTTACTTGCCTTTTTAAAAGATACTAACTTACAGATTAATATTTAAAAACATTTTCCTAATGAACATGTCTAGTTTATCTCATTGCTTGAAAAGAATACCTCAGTTTCTCTTACATATGATGTTGGCTTCATACTAGTATTTGTCAAGCATTCTTCTGTTTTCTATCACTTTACAAATATATTATTAATCGTACAATCTGATTAAAGAGTCAAGTTCTTGTATGTTCTTAATTGTGATGTGAGATTTATATAAAATCTCAAAAAATTAGTCTGTTCAGAAATAAAACACCTTGTCAAAAAATTGGCAACTAAAATGAATAGACATCTCTCAGATAAATAAATACATGAAAAAATGTTTAACATCTCTGGCCACTAAAGAAATGCAAATTAAAACAACAGTGAAATACTATCTTATTTCAGAAAAAATGGCTATCATCAAAAACTCAAATAATAAATGCTGAGGCTGCAGTGTGGAGGGCCGCCACGTCGCCCTCCCCCAGACCCACATGTGATTGTTCTTACTTACGATCAGTGGAGACTGTATGGAGATGACTTCCCTGAATTCGTTTTCAGTTTAATTAGTGAGTCTGGCTGAGGCTGTATATGTGTCTTCATGATACAAAATATGAGGAAACGGTTTCCACTGAGGCCTGCTTGAATCCAGAGGAAGATTCTTTCCCAGAACTGGCTACAAAGCACTTTACTTGTTAACCATAACTTAAATCTGGCTGTTCAACGCTTTTGCAAGAATGTTTTGTTCCCACTGTTACAAGCCTTGACTACCTAGTTAGTTGTCTAGTGCATCCAGCTGAAATTTCCCCCCAATGCAACTGTGATCAATGAATTCCATGATTCTCACTGCCTCGTGGCCTTTTGCTCTCTGCACACAACTGCTTATCCCACATCCCTGCTGTACCGCTATTTTGTCTCACTCTTTCTCTCACCATGCCCTGTAACACCTGACAGGATATTGGAGTCCACTGCAGAGGTCTCCAATACTGCAGGAAGAAAAGAGCTCTTCTGCCTTGTTGACAGAAATGTAAACTATTACAACCACTATGGAAATCACTATGGAGTTTTCTCAAAAAACCAAAACTAGAAATATCATTTGACCTGGCTATTCCCCTTCGAGGTATCTTTACAAAAAAGTTAAAGACATCACATTACGGTGATACATGCATGTCAATTTTTCTAGCGATACAATTCATAATAGCTAATTCTTGGAAGCAGCCTATATGTCCATCAATAGATGAATGAATCAGCAAAATGTGGAATTTATACACAATGGAGTACTACTCTGCCACAAAGAAGAATAAACTTGAATCATTTGTAGGAAAATGGATGCATTTTGAGACAAAAATGCTAAGTGGAATAAATCAGACACATACACTTAAAAACCATATATTGTCTTTTATATGAGAAATGGCAACAATAAATAAAAACAAAATTTAAAAAGACAGTAGAAACTTGGGAGATAGATCTTTTGCAACATGGAATAGGTCCTAGACCTTGAGGGAGGGGATAAAGAAAGGAAGGGAAAATGATAAAAAAAGGAAAGTGGGTTATGCACCAATTCCTAATGATGAATGCAATCATTGCACACCAAAAGCATATACTAATAAAATAAAACTTGAAAATATTGAAAGTAAAAAAACTTAATTAAAATTAAAATAAATGGTCAATTTTCATATGAACACACCTATTGAGAGAAAAGTTTTCATGTATCTGTTTCCCTTATTTCTACCTGTTAAACATAAAATTTTTATGTTTGATTTTATTTCTTGTCTATGATGTTACTCTAATCGATTACTCCAGTCTGTGTTCTTTCTCCCACATTCTTTGATAGTTTGCACAAAACGAACATTTGAGTATATTTCATGTATTACTAATTTTCTCTTTACTAAATTCAAATTCCGTTTAATATTACTGTTGTACTGAGCATTTCCTTTCAATTTCTAATTTTTGTACTCTAATTATTGAACTCAGTGATTTTGCACTAAGCTCATTATCCAGATTTTTTTTATGTGTAGATTGAATCTTGTTAAATTCTCTACTCTGCGTTCCAAGTTGAGATTCTCCTCCTTCAGCCTCCTGAATAACTGGAATTATAGCCATACCTCTATCAACATACCTGTCATTTTGCATTAAGATATGTTGTTATTAAATCTCTGCAAATCCTTTCTGTCTTCTCTTTCTCCTTTATTTAGAGTATTTCTTCCTATGTTTTATTGAGAGTATTTTGTTTTTTTGTTTTTTGTTTCTAAAATGAATCATTTTTAAAAGTATAGATTTGCCTGAGACTGCGTTTTGAAGTCATATTCTTTTGCATTATGCTGTGATTTTCAAAAGCAGCATTA
The DNA here is from genome assembly GCA_004363535.1 of Dasyprocta punctata. Taxonomy (NCBI): domain Eukaryota; kingdom Metazoa; phylum Chordata; class Mammalia; order Rodentia; family Dasyproctidae; genus Dasyprocta; species Dasyprocta punctata. The sequence continues at coordinate 25,885 of RJWM01013929.1, read as the reverse complement.
ATTTTTTTTCTGTATTCATCTTGGAAAGCTCTGTTGATACCTTTTGAATAATTTTAAGTTCTCCTTATTGTTCTTTGTTATTTCATTTCTATTCTAATTGACGAAATAATTGTGTGTATTTGTGCATTACAGTGTAATGTTTTGATATATAGTTATATTGTGGGGTGATTAAATCAAGCTAATTAACAAGTTCATCAGCTCACATACTATTTTATTTGACGAATATATTTGAAATCTGTTACTTTAGCAATTTGAAATAACTATATATTGCGATTTATTATGGATGCTATTTTTTAAATACATATCTAAAAATATTCTTCAGTTCTTACTGAAACTTTGTATATAGATATTATTCACTGTCCTTTTATTTGATCTACTACCATTTTAAGTACAGACCTCACAGTCAGTTCCTAATTTAAATAGCATACATTTGCTATTTTAAGGTAGCAAAAATTTCTGTCCTCATGTCTGACTCTGACACTGAAATCACACATAGTGGAAATATCCCAATACTCCCCTCACTCATCACACGTGTTCATTATATCTGTTATAGTCATGGTTTCTACCTGTAAAGATAAACCTATGCTCATTTGGGTTATACACCTCAAGATGTTAAAGTACTGCTGTCTTTCTGATGTGCTATTTTCTGGGATTTAGTTTCTCCAAATTCAGGGAAAGAGGAATATGAGAGAAGAAGCAATGTTTAACCACTGTAAAAATGGGATTCTCACAGTAGAGTGATGATTTTTCTGAATGTTACATTCTCAGGATTCTGTTGGGAGATGGTGGCAAAAGACTGAATCCTCTTTTTTTTTCTTAGTTTAATAGATTTCTTCCTACTTTTCTGAAAAATAGAGAAAAATGTATGTATTTTTAAAATTGAGGGTAAAAATGACTGATAAACATATGCAAAGATAGTAAAATTCAATATTGTGAATGTGGAGCTAGGGAAATTATAACACACTACAAGTTAGAACTTAACTTGCTAAGCAGACTTTAGAAAGCAGTTTGATATTATCTGTGAGAATTGAATCCATGCCAACATTATTATGCAGAAATTGCTTTCCTTATTGTACTAAATAGAAATGCATAATGCATACTTATGTTCAACAAAAGACATATTCAATATCTGTAGAAAAATGCTTGTGAAAGGCACAAATTGAAAGAAATTCAAATGTATATCAAAAGTACACTAGATAAATAAATTGTGATATACATGAATATACATTTGTGTTAAGTTAATGCAATGGAATATTATACAACAAATGAAATGAAATAACTCTAGCTGTAGAAATAATAATGAATTAATTTTATAGAAAAATAATATAAAGATGAAATAACACATAGACTATGAATTCAATGATATGCAGCATAAATACTGAAAAGTTAATAGTAGAGGTTAAATACTAAGAGAGCATCTAGAAATACATAGAGGAGAAGAAATGAAACTCATTGGAGGGGCATAGGGTTTTTCTTAAGTACTGTCAATATTCTACTTCTTTACTTTGATAGTGGAAACACACAGACATACTGTAACATTAAGAGCAGTTATTTATTTATGTTGTGTCATTTCCATGTGAATGTTACAGTTGCAATAAAAATGCTAAAAATGCTGCAACATAATGAACAACTGCTATATTTAGACATCCTACTGTTCTTTATATATGCATTTTTTATTTATTTCTCACAATATATACTTAAAATTGAATAAATGAAGTTTTAACTTGGCAAGCTATTTAAGGTTAAAAATTAAATGCTAACAAATACTCTTCTTTGAGTCATGTTTATTGACTTGAAGAACCAATGAACCTTCAAAAAATGAACCTAAAAATGTCTAAGTCCATTTCCAAAAATATGATGATAGTAATATCAGGGGTTTTAAAATCAAACACAGATGCACCTAATCTAGGATTTGACACTGGAGTATTGTGTTAATAGAACATAGGTTATTTTTAGAATTTTACTTGCAGTATAGTAAGCTGTAGAATTCTATTCAAGAAAGAGAAACGCAAAATTAAAAATGAAGAACAAAATAAGAGATACATGATTGGAAATACGGGGATAGATCTTTTTCAAATGGCAAGATCAAGAATTGGAGGAAAAAGGAGGGAGGGGAGTGAGAGAGCAAGAAAAAAGGAATTAGAATGCTTTGTGCATATGCACCCACTTCACACAATGAGTGTAAACATTAGGTAATACAAAAGCACTAATAAAAATAAATTTCAAAATTTCAAAAAACCAGATTCTAGGAACCTACATGGGAGAAGGATCCCAAATAAAAAGGAACTTCAGACAACGATCCATAAGCATTTCCCTTTTAAATGTTCCCTACTCATCCACAGTAGCGGTCTGGAATTACTGAATCATGTGATAGTTGTATTTTAATTTTTTTTTTTTTTTTAAGGCACCAGGGATCGAACTCGTAACCTCGCACCTGCCAGGGCAGGCGCTTAAGCCGCTGAGTCAAATTCCCGGCCCTAGTTTTTTGAGTCAGGGTCGCACTATGTAGCTCAGGCCGGCCTTTCGCTCGCGTTGTATAGCCCAAGCCGGCCTCGAACTCACAACACTTCTCCTACCTCAGCCTCCCAAGTGCTGGGATTAAAGGCGTGCGCCACCATGCCCGGCTTTATTTTAAATTGTTGAGAAAGCACTATACCATTTTCTATAGTTGTTGGAACATTATACATTCCCCAAAGCAATATATAAAGTGTTTAATTTCTTTACCTCTTCACCAATATTTGCTATTTTCTGTTTTAATAATGTATACCCTAATAGGCACAAATTAGTATTTCATTGTGGTTTTGATTTACATTTCCTTAATACATACTGATGAGCATCTTTCCATTTGCTTATTGATAATCACTTGTATATCTTCTTTACTGAAGTATATTTATAATTTTTCCTCCTTTTTAATGGAATCACTTGTGGAGCTTTTTTTTCATTATTTGGTGAAAGTTTATTATATGTTTTAAAAATTAATCACATAAAATATAAAAGTTGCAAATACTTTATTATATTCCATGGACTGCATTTCCCTTTCTTGAAAATTTATTTTAAAAGACAAAGTTTTTTTTTATATTTTGATGAAGTATAAATCATTTATTAATTGTTATGCTGCCTGTTTTTAGTGCTACAACCAGGAAATTGTCAAATGCAATGTCATGAAGACTTCTCCCTAATTTTTATTCTTTTTCTTGTTTTATACTTTTAGATCTTACATTAAGCATTCAATCAATTTGGAGTGATTCTTTGTATATAATGTAATTATCTGAATTCAATTTTTCATGTCAGATGCCTAGTTTTCTCAGCACAATCTATTTACTCCTGCTGTAAGTCTCACCAATGTACACTAATCTGTTTCTAGGGATTTTTACTTGCTGTTTTTTCTATCTAAATTTCTCTGGTTCTACATAATCACAAAATTTATTCCATACTATCATAATGATTCAATTCAAATGTTTCATTGTCAGATAACTTTAATAGTCTAGAAAGATTTTCTACCATCACCCTAGGATATTTCTAAGGTATTATTTTATTTTCATTTCTTCATTAAATTTTTCACTACAATTTCTTACCAGAGTGAGGTGGCCCATTCCTGAATTCCTGGACTTCTGAGATTCTGAGGGAAAAGGACTGCAACATTAAGCACAGCCTGAACACCTTATTGAGACACTCCTGTCCCAAAGTAAATCATCATCACAGTCATGTCATCAACATCATTTTTGGAGATATAATTTAAGGAGAAGAATGAAGGCCCTAAATTTAATCTCCTATAATATAAAAGAATAAAAATGTGTACTGGTTACTGAGGGTGTGAGTACTAAGTAGTAGGTATGTATAATGAAAAAGTCTAGATATGTGAAATAAATCAGAATTATAGTAATAATATTGTCTCTTATCATGGAAATCCATTTAGTAAAATTAGGTGCTCAACCTCAAAAAGGTAAATATGTGAAATGGTACGTATGTTAACTAGCTTGACTATAGTAAAAATTTCATTATATATAGCAAAATATCAATCTGTATACAGAGAATATATGCAATAACATTTTCTTAATGATTCATTTAGCTTTTTGTGTCTTCCTCTAACAATTCTACTTCCTAACCTCATGCAGTGTAAGCTCTATGTGGGCAAGGTCCTTTCCTATTTAACTAATCTGTGACTACACTACTGGTAAGAACAAGAGTCTAGCATACAATAGGACATCAAAATGTTTGCGAAATTTTCAGTGAATTATGATTGCCAATAATAATTTGTAAAATATTCTCCTGCTTCAGCATTTCTTCTATATTTAAAATCAAATGAATTGACATCACACAGAAATTCACAATATTACCCAAAATATGCGTGGATGTTTTTCTTTATTAGAGTTAAATAACCCTATCTCACCATCTAAACAAAATCCAAAGGAAAAATAATGCAGTGGAAAGTAGTTACCATTTCTTTTTCTGTGTGACTCTTTTCTATTGTCCCATTACTTTTGAAGAAATTGCCATATGATGTAAAGTTTAATGGAATGGCAAAATGACATGAACACAAATTGTACTGTGTTACTTAGAAAATACATCACTTGGTGATGTAGCTACCCTAAATGATGTTTTGGAAAGTGTTTTTGTATATTTACTGGAAATAATAATTTAAATTGCACCATGTTTCTCAATAGGGTGCAGATATGATTTTCAGCCAAAACAGTTATCACAGTATATTGTTTCAGGCTATTTATTTAAGAAGAGAGAATAGAGGACAATTCTCCAATGGGAGTGAAAAAGTTGCATAATGATGTTATAAAACATTAACTTAACAGTAGGGTGTAGCACTTATGAACCACTATAAGTTCTATTCTCCTGCGTTTAATATTTTAACAACCATAATAAATACAATAGATACATAATTTCTTTGTTGAGTCAGGAATTGTATTTGTTTTCTAAAACTAACAACCTTCTGCTAGCACAAATACATATTCAAACAGATCACACACATAGAAAACGCATGAAACTTCTGACATATTTTTAAAATCAAACACCCTATATATGTTATCCTATTAAGTATTTATAGATATTATGAATTAAATTAAGATTTTGAGTTTCAGAATAGAAGGATTTATAAAATTCGAGAAATACAAAGGGTGAAAACACCATCATAATAGTCATTCTTATTATTGCATAGGTCTATATGTTATACTGTAGTAGAAAGTTTTCTGTCTCACTGAGATAATTGCCTGTATGACTATCTTTACAAGGTGGAATAAAGTCCAAATGTTTTGCCTCTTTATTCGCCATATATATGCATATATGCCATATTATACATATATATGCCATATAATATATATGCCATATATCTATGTCTATATATATCTATATCTATATATATATATATCTGCTTCAGGTGATAAAATATACCCTCTTGTTACTTGAAATCTCAATACCAGAATTTCTTAAATCTTCAAGAGATGTTCTCCTTAAAATTTAAGCACCACAGTTGTTAAATTACTTCAAATTACCAGAAGAGCTATTCAGATTATTAAAAGTTATTGAATTTTACTAATGTCCCTATTTCTAAAATATTTTGAATTTTTAAAAAATGTCTTATTTTATTTTATACAGTACCTTATCTATTCTTAAGGAAACTGACATCACATCACTGATACCTCTCTTTTGTCAACTGATTGCTTATTTTAGTTAATCCATAATCTTATAATTTAATCATTTTCTTTGTTTTTTCTCCTTTAGCACAGATGAAAGACAGGTACATAGTATTCTCTGTCCAACAGACATTCATGTACTTCAAATGCATCAAGTCATTCCTTAGTCTTCTAAACTTTGGAGAAAGTAAGTTTACTTCTTTCTACTTGCTTTTTGAGTCCTGTTTTCCTAAATTAGAATTATTTTCAGAATCTCTTCCTAAATATCCTTAAGTTCTTTGAATCATATTTAATGAATATAGAACATTTATACCATGAAATAATTTCAGTAATTGTATTGGGCAGCTTTTCTTCCACTGGGAAAAAATACATGACACCTGAAACTTAAAAGAGAAGTTCTTGAATGACTCACAGTTTCAGTGGTTCTGCCTGTCATAGACAAGCTCCAAGGCAGGAACAGCATTTTGAACATGCCTGATGGAGGAAAGCTACACATGCCATAGTAGCCAATAATGAGTAGGAGTGAGGTGGAGAAAGAAGAAGGAAGAGATAAAGGAGGTGAAAGTGGAAGAGAAAAAAGAATAAGAGGAGGAAAGGAATCATTTCCCTTTGAGTCACCACTAATAACTAGCCTCTTCAAACCAGGCCCCACCTCAGACAGTACAGTCAGCTATGAACTCAGAACTAGAGAAATCCAGGGATGAATATAGCATCCCATCATCCAGTTATCTCCCAAATGCTCCATCTCTGAACAGGAGACTTTATTGGGGACATTTTTATCTAAAGCATGACAGCAATGTAATTAGACAGCTTTGTCAACTGTATACAAATTTTCAGAAGTATATTTAAGCATTAAAGGGATTTTCATTGTCTTTACAACCATGTAAATTAAAATTAATTTGTCCAATTATCAACTCTGAATATTATTCAGGTATCTCAGTAACATCAATAAACATCACTGGATTCTGTCGCTTATTTTTGAATCTAAAGGTAATAAAACTTACCTTACTTGCATGCTTATTTTATCTTACTCATCAGTACTGAAGAGTTCACTGGAAGACACATTGTGCAATCACATTCCAAATCAGCAATTGACTGGTGAAATAATTGTCTTTATGTTCATGAATATGTGGTCATGAGTTGTATAGACATACTTATTTGTAGGTATAGGAGAGAGAGGATAAATATATCACCACAAAAACTGCTCAAACAGACATTTGTACAATCATATGCTTGAGAAAAATGTCTCAGCAGGATGTATTTATTAGAAACAAGATTGTTCAGTTTTGGGAAAGATGCCATTGTGGGTTTGCAAGGTTAATTGTCAAGTTTTAATTAAGGTTTAACTTTGGAAGCATGACAGTTCCAAACTTATTGCCTAGTCAGCTAATTGTTTTACATAGGAGGTATTCACTGGTTTGAGTGTAAGAATAGTCATTTACAACAGGAAATGTAAGAAAGCAAAACCTCAGAAAGAGTAACTTGTACTCCAGGTACAATTTTCATAGTATGATCACTGATCTCAAAACGCTTCACTCATGATACAAAAGGAAAGGAGTAAGTGCCTTGATCATTTTTCAGTCTGATAGTTCAAAGCCCTATAAAAACGACTTCTCCTGACAAAACTTCATTAATACAGAAAGGCAATTTCATTAATGTGGAAACTTGGTCTCATCAATCTGTCAAATGAGAACTTAATGAAGTTTAAGAGCTAATTCTTTCACTTGTGATTTCTGAAAAAATTCTCAAGCACTCTTTCCTCAAATTTCTATAACATTGGGGTGAAAATCGTACCTCATTAATAGTGTTGGTGTGCACATTCAATGTAATAGTTACAGCAATGCAATAAGAGCAGCATCGAGTTCATTGTATGAACTATAAGCAATGACTAAATAAAACTTCTTGCAATATTGGCAGTTAATTTTCTATCCACAAATACCTCATAGATGCCAAATGATAAAGTTAAGGTTTATAATACTAACATCACCCATCAAAGATGGTAAGAATTTTAAATCTCTTTGGTAAAGTTTCTTGCAAATTATGCTTAGTTGCCATGTCCTGTAATCAATTGAAACTGTTTGCATAACCCCAATTTACAAAATAGATATAGGCAAAATTTATCATAGTAAAATAGACCACTAGAATTTATTTCTTCCATCTAACTGAAACTTTGTATCCTTTGACAAATGCCTCCTATTTCCTCTTTCATTCCAACGCCTATCGCCCTCTGGTAAATGCAATTTTACTTTCTATCTCTAAGAGTTTGACTTTTAAAAATTCTACATGTGCAATCATGCAGTAGTCATTTGGCTGTGCCCACCTTATTTCATTTAAGTAATGATCTCCAGTTTCATCTATTTTGTTACAAATGGTAGGATTTTCTATACTATTTTAAAGAATATTAGACCATTGTATATGTGTACCATGTTTTATCATCCACTCATTCATTAATGGGCATTCTGATTGCTTCTTTATCTTGGTTCTTGTGAATAACGTTGCAATCATGGCAATCATATTTAACAATAATGTGCATTTGTTAACAATCATATAAGTGCATTTTAAATGTTCTTACCACAAATGATAAATACCTAAGATGAAAAGTATGTTAGATAGACTGATTTGGTGACTCTACAATTTATACATGTATCAAAATGGTACATTGTGCCCCATAAATCTAAATAATTATTTGTTAATTATATAGAAAATGTTTGTTAAAAGACAGGGTTGCTTTGATGGAAGCAAGGTAAATCCTCTCTTCCTCACTTAACAGTAATAGAGGCTTCATTCCACTCAAAAACAGAAATATTCTGTAGGAGCAGGACTTGTCCACTCTTGAAAAGCTATCATCAAAATGAATAGCTCTGAAGAAATGTGAATAGTCAACTTAGATGATCCATTCTTTCTAGTGGCAACAAAATACCATGCAATGAGTGTTTATCTCTGACGTATTTATAGTCCAGAATAAGGTTTTTAACCTTCTTGTAAAGTATTAAGTCCCAGAAAAAATTTCATATATTTATCTTATTTTAAAATCGTATTTTGCTTGTAGAGTGAAAATCCATTACTCATAAAGATATGTGATTAGTATGCCTTAATATGATTTTCTCCTATGTAAAAATATTTTCCAAATATAATTTCCATGATAGTAGTTTGTAATCAATCATTCTTCGTTGTATAATTCTGCTCTAAATAGTCTCATGCTTTTGGGAATCCACTTTTAGTCTCAGGTGAAATTCTCCAAACCTAAAATTTATAATTTTAATCATCATAAAGTGAAAAATTCCTTGATATTTAGTACCACCACCACTGATTCCAGAATATTGTCATCAGCCCAACAAGAATCTCTGTACCATTAACTCCCCTAATCTACTTTCTTTCTATCTAGGTGTACCACTCTCTCCCCTAATCTGCTTTCTTTCTATCTAGATTTTCTGATTCTTAACAAAAATATAGTCATAAAATATGTGGCAGTTTATGCCTCCATTATTTTAGTTTGTTATTCAGCTTTCTTGTTGCTGGACACAATACCTGACATTCAAAATATAAAGGAAGAAAGGTTTAATTTAGCTCTCGGTTTGGGGGGATTAAATCCATATTCAGTGGCTTGCAACATGGAATCATCATGGCAAAAGGGTTTTGCAGAACAAAGCTGCCATAATGGCTGGAGAGTAGAGCCTGGGAACCACACCAGAGATGAACTTGTGAAGGGTTATATATAGTACTGAAGGGCACACCTCCATAGGCAACAAAGACACACACCAGGGCACGCTCTACTAGTTTGCTGTTTCCTAATTGAATGAAGTTAACATATCAGCATTATGGTCACACTTAGCATAATGTTTTTGAGGTGTATCTTTGAGGTAATAGGCTCATTGTTTTTCAGGGATTTATAGTATTCTACTGAGTGGATAGGGCACATGTTGTATTTACTTTTCAGTTATGATTAAAAATCGTACAATGATTATCCAGAATAAGTTATTATAGAACGCTATGCTTATATCTAATTTGATAAGGTCCAATTTATTTATTATTTTCATTGCTTATATGATTAATTCTTTTATTCAGGGGTCTAATTTGTCTGTGCAGTAGACAGCAAAATATTTTTCTCATTCTGTAGACTGTCTGAGGGGTAGATAGTAAAATATTTTTCCCATTCTGTAGACTTTCTCCTCAATCTGTTGATTTCTTTTCCCATACAGAATTTTAAAAATTTGATATAATCCTATTTGTTCATTCTTGATGTTGTTGCTTCTTCATTTGGGGTTCTGTTCACAATCTCATGGCTTGTATCTATGACTTCACGAGTTTTGCCTACTCTATTGTCCAGCAGACTATGTATTTCTGTTTTAATATTTAGATATTTGAACCAATTTACTTTTTCCTCCTTCTTGAATTCCTATGAAATTTACAGTTTTAAATTTCATGCCATCTTATATATTCAGTGAGTTTTTTGGTTTCTTTACAGTATTGTCATCTTTATCTTTCATATTTTTTCAAATAACCTTTCATTAGGTTCACAGATCTTTTTCTGACTTCTGTTGTTGTCCATGAAATTTTCATTTTTTCTCATTGTATTTTGCTGTTCAAGAAAATTTTGTTTGATTTTACATACGCATATTATTTAAATTTTCTGATTGAATTCATCATTTTGTTCATTTTCCATGCATTTCATTATTTGGTCATTTTATTACATCCTGGAGAGTGGGATGCTTGGAAGACAGTGAGTGCACACTCTGCACCCTTCCATTATATCCCAGAGGGTGGGCTGCCTGGGAGGCGGTGGGTTTGTGCTCTGCTTCCTTCCATTACATCCTAGAGGGCAGGCCTGCTGGGAGACAGTAAGCATGAACTCTGTTCCCCTCCATTGAATCCCGGATAGTGGGGCTCACTGGAAGACAGTTAATACTCCAGGCCTCCTCCATTGCCTCCCCAGAGGGAGGGACTGGCTAGAAGAGTGTCAGACTGACCAGAACCCCAAGACACAGGACAACAGCCTGGTGCACAAATGCACACTCCCTTAGAGAGCAAAGTAATCAGTGAGGCCAGTAATATGGAAGAGTCTAAAGCTGCAGCAAGATGACAGCAACTGGACTATCGAGAGTTCCACTGACAGAAGACCAGTCGCAGCCCAACATCCAGAAGCCGAGATCAGTTCCATAGCCCGTACATCTCTGTGATGAAACATGGACAATGTCACAGTACTGTAAACACCAGAAGAAGGTAGATTCTTGGGATAGTTAAAAGAACCGATTACATCTGGAGGACAACCCTGAGGATGGACAACTCCTTCCCTGAGAGAGGCCTTAATGTTAATGGTAGAGCTGTATATCATGGGAGATCAGTGGTCATCAACATAGAAGACAAAATAAAAGAAAAAAGAGAAGGTGCATATTGGCAAGATGCAGAGGCAGAGTGCAGCCCCAAACCCTCACTCCACCCAGGACAGGCCCTGAACTCAATGAGATGGATGAAGTTGCAAGTAAAACACTGGGACTTCCTGAAATGATAACAACAGAAGTGAAAAAACAAGTGGAAAAAGAGAAAATTATTTTTTAGAGAAAATTATTTCTCAAGTTAAAAAAAAGAAATAATGCTAAAAATCAAAGATATTCGAGAAGACACAAATAAAAGAATGGATGAGTTTAGAAAAATATGGAAACAGGCAGGCATGGTGATGCATGCCTTTAATCCCAGCACTCAGGAGGCTGAGGCAGGAGGATTGTTGTGAGTTCAAGACCAGCCTGGGCTACAGAGTGAGTTCAAGGCCAGCCTGAACTGCATAGTGAGACTCTGTCTCAAAAAATAGGGCCAGGAATTTAGCTCAGTGGCCTAAGCACCTGCCTGGTAGGCACCAGGTTGTGAGTTTGATCCCTGGTAAAAAAAAGAAAGAAAGAAAGAAAGAAAGAAAAAGAAAGAAAGAAAGAAAGAAAGAAAGAAAGAAAGAAAGAAAGAAAAAAAGAAAGAAAATGAAAAATAAGGAAACAAAAAATGCACAACATAAGAGAGAAATGAAATCTTTGAAGCAGATCCAAACAGAGATCCAGGAGATTGAAACCTCCATTGAAAGTATATGCAACAGATTTAATGAAGGAAAGGGTAGAATTTCAGATCTGGAAGACAGAACTTTAACTAGTGATCATGAAAAGAAAGATAACTCAGAAATAGCAAGAGACTATGAAAAATAAACAACTACAAGACAAGGCAAGGGATTTATTGGGGTCAATGATGAAGCTGGAAACAACACAAATGCTGTAACAATCGCAAATATATATGCACCTAATTCAGGAGCACCCCACTATATAAGACAGTTATTGGTAGACATGGAAAATCCAATAAGCAATAACGCAGTTGTAAGGGGAGACCTCAATATCCCACTGTGACAAGAGACAGATCAACTGAACAGAGAATCTGCAAAGAAATATCAGAGCTGAACTAAACCTGTGAACAAACGAAGTTAATAAGAAGCAGTCATGGCCTAAGGCTACTCACCAGCGGCCCAGAAAGATCCAGCAAGCCCAGTGAGGGCTGAGTAGAAGCCACACCCCGAGACCCTGCTGCCATCAAGGGAGCATCAGTGAACCACTTGCCTCCTGCCTCTCCACTAACCCAGGAACCATGGATTAGAGGAACCCAGGTACCTAGTCTAATCCACTACACCAAGGGACTGGAACACAGCGTAGAAAGCACCTGGGATGCAACAATGGACTGATTCCTACGAAGACAGGTAAATGTCAAGATGAAGGAGCGAGGTACAGTCTCAGGCCTCCAGCCCATGCGGGACAAGTTCAGGAGACACAGATATAGTGGAAAATGGAGATTACATACCTGAAATTTCTGAAAAGATAACAACTGAAATAAAAAAGCAACTTATTTCTTATATTGTTTGGCTAATATTACATGCTTATGTCTGCTGGTCTAGACAGCTAATTTGAGAGTAACAAGTGGCATTATGATAACCATTATTAATTTCCTATTATCTTGTTTTGAAGTCCTGTATTGTTTGGTTTGTTTATTTGTTTGGTCTTATTCTGTTTTATTTTGATTGATTTCATTATGTCTGTTGGTATGGGCAGTTATTTGGAAGATAACAAGAGGCATTATGGTAGCCATTGTTGATTTCCTATTACCTTGTTTTGGAGTCCTATATTACTTTCACTGTTTTGTTTTGATTGGCTTGATTTGGTTTTATTTTGCTTGGTTTTATTCTCTGTAAAATATAAAAATTTTAAAACTTTTAAAAATTCAAAAGCTGGGTGTGGGGGCACATGCATTTAATCCCAGCACTCTGGAGGCTGAGGTAGGAGGAGTGTTGTGAGTTTGAGGCCAGCTTGGGCTACAGTGTGAGCACAAGACTGGCCTGAGCTACACGGTGTGACCCTGCTTCAAAAAACCAGGGCCGGAAGTTTGGCTCAGTGACTTAAGCACCTGTCTGACAGGTGCAAGGTTGTGAGTTCAATCCCCAGTGCCACCAAAAAAAAAATAAATAAAAAAACCAAAAATAATAATTCAAAAAATGTATTCAGTGTTTTTTATATCTCAACAATTATTTCTGTGTATTTTCTTCAAGCTACTGACATAAATTAAAGCATTTATTTTGAATCATTTGTCAGCAAGTTTATATATCCGTATTTCTTTAGAGTTAATCACTGCCAAATTATTCTGTACTTTTGGTGATAACGCCAAATGGCCATTAATAGAAATGTGTCTTGTGTATACATAAATGTAGAAGTAGGTGCTTAATCCAGTGTATGATGATTTTATTATATTGTGGTTGTCACCATTCAATATAGCTAGTATTATTAAAATATTTCTGGACTATCATTGTTATGTGGTCTCCCATATTCTAAAAGATATTAATTTTTTCTTTTAGTTTCACTAAGTATTTTAAATTTTTTTATTGCCACTAGTGATAATTTTAAGCAATAGTATATTAGAATAAAATTTATGGTAAAAATTGTCATACTGGCTAGGCATAATGTTTAATCTTAGTAATTCAAGTTCTATGGGAGGTTGAGGAAAGAAGACTGCAAGTTGGAACACAAGGTTTATTCTTCATTCTGGCCATAAAAAATGTGATACTGGAGTTTATTTGTACTGATTTTTTTGAAGAAATATTAGGCTTTACTTATATTAGTTATATTTGAAATCTATTTTATTTTTTTACCTTTATTCTCATCAGTTGCAAAATATAAATATGAAAAACATATGATAGGATAGTCATATAAATTAAGGAGATAACAATTGCAACTTTTTTTATTTTTTCTGTGGCATCAGGATCAAACTCACGGGCTCGTGCCTGCCAGGCAGGCACTGAAGCCATTGAGTCAAACTCCTGACCCTAGATTTTTTGAGACAGGGATGCACTATGTAGTTCTGGCCCGCCTTGTGCTCACATTGTAGCCCAAGCCGGCCTCAAACTCACAACCCTCTGCCTACCTCAGCCACCCGAGTGCTGGAATTAAAGAGGTGCGCCACCATGCCCGGCACAACTGTCTTAATAAATATTATTTTTATTACTATAAAAAGAAAGACATTGAACAAAGAGATACAAAAATATTATTATTTGGACTATTGCATAGTTATTCAATCAGTGTGACTTCCAGGCAGAATTTGCCTATGAACCACAAATCAATAGTTTATAGGGAAACTATTTACAAGAAAAATATGACTGAATTCTTCCTATCTATTGGGAGCCATAGTCAATACTGCAAATGGGGACTCAAGTAGCTCCTTATTTTCTTATCTCGCGTGGGCCGAGTAAGCACTAGAGTAAAAAAAAGGTCTGGAGTATGTAAAATTGACACTCAGAGTTTAAAATCTTAATGACTCAGGATTTTTAACAATAATAAATGAGCCAGTAGTTTCCCATAGATCTACTATAATCCATATTATTATCATTTACCCGGCTGAAAGCCTAGGTGATAGACTTGTCAATAAGAAAATTACTCAAAACAATGTATCTAGCACAAGGGTTAAGAACATAAATTTGGGATATGGGTTTAGGCATATTTAATCTGCAAACAATTCTATACTGTGAGACAGAAAACATGATTGTCTGTTATTATTTATGTGACTTCAGATACTGCCCTTCAACTCACTTGTGAAATAGAGAACATTATACTAGATAATTCATAGGTTTTCAGAGATTATTGTTTAAAACATCATGTGAAGCTGTTCTTTTGCCTAACTGTATTGGCATGCTTTCACTGAGACAAAATACCAATACCCACAAGTTAAAGGGAGAAAAATTTAATTTAGCTTATGCTTTGGAAGAATTCAATCCAAAGGCAGTTGTCTCAAAGTCAAAAACACTATGGTAGACACTTTGTGAAACATTTCTGCTTAGTTCATATCAGCTAGGAATAGAGAAGGAAACAGCACCAGAGAAGACTAGGCAGAAATTCCATATGTAGTACATAATATAATGTCACCATGACTTACCCCAATATGCCTAGGCATATTCTTTGCTAACATGCTAGTTTTTTTTTCTTAATCCAATATAGGTAACAGTAGCAATTGAAATAGCACCAAATTAACACCTAAATACATATCATTAAATTGCACCTAATCTCCAAATAAAAACAGTAGCAAATTCAAAATTCTACCTAACATAACATTATCACATGTACATCCAGAAACAAGTGCTTCTCCAGTGTCTCAATAGTTCTATCATTTTTCAAAAGTCCAAGTCAATGCCTCTTCTGAGACTCAAGACAACCTCTTAGTCATGAGCATCTGTAAAAACCAAAAACATACATCATTTCAAGGTATGTTGACACAGAGTAAACATTCCCAATCCAACAGGGACAAAAAGGACTGGAGAATTATTGGAATGTGGCAAGACCAATACATAGTATGAAAATTATTAAGTCCTGTAGTTCCATATATGCACCCACATCATAGAGCAGTAAAATATGAGTTCTTAAGAGTTTGGGTGGCCACAATCCTATGGTCTACTTTATTCCAGCCTACATGCTTACTCTTTGGGGTTGACTCCACTCACAACCTACAACTTTCCTTGGCAGCCATTGCATATTCCTGACATCTTCAAATTCCAGGCATATACAATGGACTTCTGTCTTCATTTCCACAACTTTGTTCATGTCCTTTCAGGGGGATCCTTTTCTAGATATCCAAGCCTTCTTTGAAATCTGTGTTGCAGCCTCCTGATTCCTAAACTTTTGTATTCTGGATATTAGTAAAGCCACTAACACATAGTCAATGACAATGTCTACTGTTGGCAGAAGCAGTAAGTAGCCAGGACCCCTTGCACCAAGGCTACAGGTACCTCTGAGTTACTTAATGACTGAGCATTATGAAATGAAACGTGGGAAACCCATTTGTGAGGAGGCCTATGGGAGTAGGTACCCCAGGGACTCTTTTTTCAAATAAAACTTTTCCACTTTTGAACCATCAAATTTTTAATAGCTGGAGTCCAGTAAATTCATCAGATATTCTCAAGTCATTGTTCACCTTGTCCCTACTCAAAATACTTGGTTTCTTTTAAAAGCTGTTAACGTATTTATCAGCTATATCCTCTTTCCTCTTTCCTCCTAAATTTAAACATGATTCCTTCCAGGCAAAAATTTAAGTGCTTCAAAATTTTCTGCTTTATCATTTGACTCTAATTTTCAGAGTGAATCTGTCTAGAAGAAGTGAATCATAACCATGATGCTGACTGAATATTGAACCCTTTTGAATTTTCCTTCACGAGATTATTCCCTGAACTTAATCTCAGTCTCTTGAAAAATCTTAGGAAGTGCACAAAAGGAAGACAGATTTTTTTTGCTAAATAACAGCAAACAGTGTCTCTAATTCAACTACAAATGGAGTCCTTTTCCTATTTGATACCTTCTGAGCCTAGTGTTTAGTGCCCACATTCTTGTTGTCATTATATTTTTCTGAGCTCTGACTACAATTATAAGTCAAGTTCTACTCATAACACTTTCGTTGTTATCCATGCAGCATCTCCAAACTTTACCAAACTCCTCCTATAAACAAGTTCCAAAGATTTCATAACCATATTGTCTTATAGAGAAAGAGTATGATCCCACTTCTCTAATACAATATTTTTTTATTAATCAGCTTTCATATCCCAAAGACTCAAAAACTGATACAAGGTATATGAAAAAGGCTTCAATTTAACTGAAGTTTTGGGGAGATTCAGTCTATAATCAGCTGGCTCCAGTGTAGGAACATTATGACTAAACTATGTGGTAGAGAAAAGATGCTTAGTTACTTCATGATGAACAGGGATCAAAGAAAGGAAAAAGCACCAGAGAGCAATGCATATACAATACCCAGAACTATTCTTGCATGACATATACTCAAAAGAATGTGTTTAACTATTCTGCTAGGCATTTCTTAATCTAGTAAAATTGGCATATCTATATTAATTGTCATACTATTATAAAATGGTCAGTGAAAATTATTCACAAACACAGCAGTGGATTAAAAACTGGTGGTGAACTTAAACACCAGTTGAACTGAATCAGTGTGGTGTGGTGTATAGACAGCTCACCTGCGGAAAGTTGCCAGCATAGAAAGGAGACATGTAGAGGAAGAGCAGAGTGTTGCTGGTTCTCCTAAATGTTATTGTTTGGAGCCATTGGTTCTCCTGGAGGAACTGATCATCCTGGCTTTCCTGATATGAACGTGGCTGTTATCATTGGAGGAACTCGGGACCTTGTTGCTGAGAATGGCTGCGGTTCACTTTGGGGGAGCTTTGGTCCTTACTTTGAGCATTGCTTCCTCCTTCCAGAGGGGAAGATGTGTGCTGTTTAATCTCCAGGAGAAGCTTGTCATGGTGGCTTCCTGATATGTACCAGGCTGTTCTAACTGTCGGAGGAGCTCAGGACCTCATTGTTGCTGGGGATGGCTGAGGTACTTTTGGGAGGCATCTTGGAACTTATTTTGAGCATCACTTCTTAGTTCCACTGCAGAACACTCAACCTACTGGTACAGATCCTTCACTCCACTGGGATAGACTTTCTAGCTTCCACCACTGACCTTTGGGCCTTCCCAGCCCAGATCCGCAAAATAGATTTGCATGAGTCATTGTTGTGGGCTCTAGGTTTTCAGCTGAACTCATGCAGCACATTGCTGTGGGATTTAGGACATCAGCTGGATTCCTTGGGTCTCAGTGTGCAGAGAGATTTCCTACATGTCTTGTATTTGACTCTGGGTGACCATCGTAAAATAATACTATAAATGATGTGTCCTATATTGTGTTGTTCTCTTTGCAACTCCTGACTACAACACACACACACACACACACACACACACACACAATATGGCTTTGTGGTTGATACAGGAAAACCAAAAGAATAATGGCCCTTTTTACTTTTTACTTGGGCAATAGATATGGAGAAATAAAATCAAGGCAGGAGAAGAAACATGCAAAAAGGGCAAATGAAATTCAAAAGTCTTAGGAAAGTGGTTTGCACTCAAGAGTATGAAAACATTATCTAACTAATGAAGGAATGAAGGCATTATATCATATTCCATTCAGAAAGCCATGCAGGCCTTATCTAGCTCACCTGCTCCCTGCTTATCTCAGAATCTTGCAAACTCATAGAGCACAGTGAACATATGACCCAGAATAACCTTCAGAGCTTATTAATTCGAGGATCTACATGGTGAAGTTGAAAGCCATCAAAGTCTAAAGAATATTCTAAATTCTGGTTCCTGAAATGGTTAAATGTTCATGTATTTGTATTCTTCTGACATATTTTGAACTCTGAATAATGGAAATTTAGAAGCCCCAGATGGGTTTATAAATGATAATGAAAAAATATTTAATGAGTTTCTATTGAAAGGAAAATGTCAAGAAATGGAAATTACTTCCTATGTCTATACAGCTTTTCAAATTTCCACTTCAGCACTATTTGTATACTACCATAACAATTCAAATAAGACCATCCAGTCCGAAAGATGTTAGCAATAAATGGTACATTCAGTTTCTAGAAAAATAGAAGTCAACATTTGCAAGATTGACTAAATAAGTTTTATTTAGGCAGCATGCATGCTTATCAAGTGAGGCAATGAGCAACTTAGTGTTTTAATTTCCCTTTTTTATTCTTAAGTGAGCATTATTTCTAGAATATCGGAAAAGACATACATGTCGACATTGGGAAATGACAAAAATAAAGAATGAACTTTTTAATATACTGAGGAATTTTGCACTCTAGTTGAATTTACCTTATGTTAATTTTTTATATAGTCAAATAAAGTCATTATATGTGCATGAAACATGTAATTATGCTATATTTTGATGTGGAGAATTCTCCAGATGTTGTCAATCCTTTATAGGGAAAATAAAGACACAAACGGATGGTTAATCTATGTTGAAAATATTTAGCATATATTTAAATTCTATATAAGATATCAAAAAAGAAGGAAATCCTTTTGATATACAAAATTTAAAGAATCTTTCTTGAAGAAATTAAATATCCAGAATTTTTGCTGCAGTTATAGGCTACAAATAAAAGTTGAAATAGAATTATTTCAGGTGGTCCATATAGTGAGAACAGACATGCCATTGGAAAACAGCCTAGATATTTATTTAAGAGATTTGAAGAAATGTTGTTTTAGGAAAAATGGAAAATAAAACTATATAGGTAAAATAACAGTGCCTTTACATTCAGTTATCTTTTCATTCATATAGAATTTTCTGATTTGAAATTCGACAGGTATTTATTGCTTAAAATATTTAATGTTGTGTTTAGAACTCCACCAAAAGTACAAGGCTTACAAACATTACTACTGTGACCATCTTGAATTTTGATATTCATAGAAATCTGGCTGTCATGTTACCACTGCAAGAGATAGCTCACAGACTATCAAATGAGATACTTTTTTTTTATAATTTTATTTCAGCGAAGAAAAACAAAACAAACAAAAACAACAACAACAACAAAAAAAGACGACATATATAGTAAAAACAACAAGCAAAAGAGACAAGCAAATGACTAGAGTAAATACACAACATTGCAGGTTTACACAACCGGTAGATAGAAGCCTGACAATGGTTGCAATATTGCGCATCATTATCTTTAAAATGGTTTCTTACATCAAATGAGATACTTTGTCATTATACTAAAACTGTATTTGAAATTTTTGAGGGATGTGATAATCTTGCTTTTACTATTCTTTTTGTAACTTTCTTCTTCCTTGGTACTTCACATTATACCCCAAGCTCTTGCTTTCAGTACTGGGGATTGAACCTAAGGTCTTCACATTGAACTGCGTGCATAGCTCTTTTAATTTTTTAAAATTTTAAAAACAGGATCTCACTAAGTTACCCAGTCTGAGCTTGAACTTGGGATCTTCCTAAATCAAATTTTCACAGTATTAGGATTATAGGTAAATGCCATTCCTGAAAGCACTTTATGCTTGATATCTAATTTTAGCAGGAGTGCTCCAAAGGTTCAGGTAACAATTCTCTTTCCTTCTTTCACCACACATGATCTATTAGGCATTTTATCTATTCATACCATGCTGGAAATCCCTTAAGGAAAGAGCATTGTTAGAGTTTTGAAAAATTATTCCCTAAGTATAAATGTTTTGGTCATCTTTCCTATCGATGGGACAAAATACCTGAAACCCACAGTGTAAAGACATTTATTTACCTTATGGCTTCAGAGGTTTCAAGTCATGGTTAGCTGGTTTAAGCACAGAAAGAGCATAGCAAAAGTTCATAGTGAAGGAAATTTTCACCATGACAGCCATGTACAAGAGAGAGAAGGAAAAAGTCCAAACAAAAGATATATCCTCCAAAACTATCCTACCAAGTGCTTACTTCTTCCAGTTGGGCCCCATCTCCTAAAAGTGCATTCACATGAGAATTTAGAAATGGAATAATCCATGGGTGAGTGTAGCAATTCTATGATTCAATCAGCTTTCTCATGCCCCACCTCTGAGACCATGACACTTTGAGGGAATATTTTACAACTAAACCGTAACAATCAGTGACAATGACAGTAAGTATGCATTAAATATTTGTTGAATATATAAATAAAAATGTTTCAGGTAACATTTGATCAATTCCAAATACGTCTTTACATTCTTGTTTCTTTATTAGAATAAAGACCAACAGCCCAATTGACTAATGCTATTTGCTCAAGAAATAATAGTAGAGATATAGTCATACAGAGGTTTTAGTGATAAAGTGGTGAATAAAAGGTGACAAATGTCTTTCCTTCACAAAATTAACACTATAGGAATATGACTTCTTAAAAGTAAGAGGACACAGTTAAGTCTTAACAGTGAGGTATGAATTTTATACAGAAGTATTCCCTTAAACTACCTTAGATTGTTCCTTTGTAATGTAGTAGTAATAGTGGTATCCAATATATTTAGTGTTTTAAGGAATAAGAAAATAATTTAAGGAATATAATTAGACATAACAAGGAGTCAGTAACTCTTCTCAGTTATAGGTTTTAATTGTTAATTATTTGCATTAGCCTAGTTTGGTAATGGAGTATCCTTTTTTTTTTTGATGAAATATAATTCTGAAAAGCTGAAATAATCCTAGTAGCAAAAATAAGAAAACAACAACCATAAAAAGATAGTTTAATAACCTTGGTGAAAACACATGCAAGAAGATTAACAAAACACTAGCCAGCCATCAAAGTAACATTTGCTTGTAATTTGGGTGAGGGTGAGACAAGAAGACTGTGAATAAAAACCTTTGTAGATTGCATAAATGGAATTAACTTTTGTGCAACTCAACAACTGAGACCGCTTATTAGAGGTGAATCTGTATCACGAGGCACCAAAAGTGAGGAAATGATCTGATAACTAATCAAAAAAGTGAAAGGAAACCTGATTGGCACACAAATCCATAGAAACAATACAGAAAACAGTACAGAGCAATTGCCAAGACTTCAGGAGAAGCTGCTTGAATGGGGAGCAATGATCACACAGTATGAAGTACAGGGTTGTGGACAATAAAAACAATTCCAAATAGTATAAAATGAGCATATGTGAGGGGCAAAGCTACAGGTTATTTAAACTTTTGGAGTTACATGTAAAAGTGACACCTACAGAGCAATCTGGTTTAGTGCCTTGCAAATTCTCAGAGCCGTATAACCAGAAGTCATCTTGAAAAAGGTCTTATTATTAGGAATTAATCTCTCCTAGAGATTGAAAGGCTTAAAACAAAAACAATTAGTGCTCCAGGTAGATCATTTACTACACTGACGGTTTGGGGAAAGGGCCATATAAGACAGTCTTCCTTGAAGAGACTGAGATATGGGATCTCATCAAGAAGCTTCAGTAGCAGGGAACAAAGGCTAAAATGGAGAGGTAAGTGGAGATTGCACATGGCCAAGCTCTCCATAGCTGAAAATGAAAGTAGTGTTTTTGATGATAGTGTGTACCTGAGACATACAATTACAGAGTTTCCTGTGCTCTTGAACACTTAGCTAGCACAGGATTTAATGGTCTAATGACTCCTCGCACTCTATGAGACTTCTAAGGGATTTACAATGGTGCCATAACTTCGTCATTTTTCATGCCCACCAGGTACACATTCTAGCTTCATCTGGTTTAAAGAGAAGCCTTATTGGAGCAGTACAGACACAAAATTACTGGTGCTAAAACGTTCAGGGTGCTGTTTTAAGCACAGATACCACTAACGCCATGCAGACCAAGGAACTTTGGAGAAGTAGAACACTTGCCCTGCTTGGACCAGCGGATCCCAACTCAAATCACTATAAGGTCTAATATTGTTTCTCAATCTTTTATTACAATTTTGAAGATGATGAAAGACCACGTGGCATTACTGTGCACTTTCCCTGCAACCTCCAGACAGCACTAAGTCTGGAGAAAAAGAACCCTGGCTATGCCTGGGGTACAGCCAACATTTTCTCAGGTTTCTCATAATAAAAAAAGAAAACAGAATGCTGGACACAAGAACTAAACTTTTCAAAATTCTTTGACACAAAGTGATGAAAAGTGAGCAGAATTGAACATCTTGTTTTATTTTTTCTATTATGTATTTCACAATTTTTCATCCTTTGGTACCTACAATCAGACATATTTTTCTTATTCTCTTTTGAAATTTTCTCTCATTTTCTACTGCATTTGACTTTATTTCTATATACATTCTCTCTTCTCCTTCAAAATGATTTTACTTTTCTTCTGTTCTTTCTCATTTTACTCATTTTCCTTACATCTTCTCACTTTCTTCTCTCCATGCCCCCCTTACATAATGCCTCTGCTATTCTTTTTTTTTGAATTATTGATGTATTTTGTCATATTTTGTTTCACTAGTCCTTACTTTTTTAATATGTCATATGCTTTCTTTTCCCTTTTTCTGTCTCATCATTGTTGGTGCTATGTTTACAGTGTTTTGATTTTTTGATGTTGTATTACTATATTGGGCTTATTTATATTTGGGGATTCACACTTTTGACATTAGTTTTGCTCTGAGAAGTGCTGGAGGTCAAGCAAGGCACTACAATCATGCTGGTAGAGTGCTGTGTGAGTGAACTACACTCCCAAACAAGTTGAGAGAAATTTCATATTTCTTCGCCACATTGTTATCACACTTGATCCCCAATCAATACCTCAACTTAAAAAGAGAGATAATCAAAACATATAGCCAATGAATTGGTCCCAAGTAAAGATGGGTAGAGGGAGAACAAAGACTTGCTATAGGACATTTGCCACCAAAGCAAGAGTAATAAGAAATAACACTTAAGTCACAGCACACATACAAAAACAACCAGTGTTGGTTGAATTCACTATGCTGGAAACATCAGAGAAGTACTCAGGGGGCCCAGTATCACATGCTTCACTGTTTCAAGCATACCTGATTTAACTACCTTAGACACCACATGTATAGGAATCATAGAGAAAGAAAAACACATAAGCTATGACACATACACTTTGTGTCAATTCCCACTAGTCACAAAGAAGCTACAGAAAAAAGTAAACAGTGAAACCAATTTAGATCTAAATCAACACTATGCAATAGACTGATATTCCAGGAAACACAGTCAGCATAAATATACCCCATAAGGAGGTTCATATGTAAAGTGGTAAGAGAAAATTATCTCAACTCATGCACACATCTCAATGTAGAAACTTAAGAAATATGGAAAACTATGTCAATGACACCTTGTAAAATAATCATGTGGTAACTTATCCCAATATTATAGAGGTGGACAAAATTCCAGATGAAGAATTTGAAAGAATAATTATAAAGTTGATCAGTAAATTCGAAGAGCATACAAATAAAAAATGAAAACTAAAAAAGGTAAAGTGAAATTTTAATAAAGAAATATGATTTTTGAAAAAATTTTCAAAAGAGATGCTCAATAAACAAAATAAAAGTTCAGTGGAAAATAAAACCATCAAGCTCAAATAAGCAGAAGACAGACTTTTAGGGCTAATAAATAAAGTTGATGAATTCAGGCAGGAAAAAGAAGAGACTGTTACAAAAGCATCTAACTTATCTGGCAGGTAAATTTAAGAATCATTGGCATGCATGAGGGGTTTGAGATTTAGTGAAAATTTTGCATAGTATTTTTAAAATCTAGAGAGCGAGGTGGACATCTACAAATGGGAAGCTTTTAGAACCCAAAATATAATGAAAACACTACCTACTGCAACTGAATAAGAAGTATTTAAAACATCTAAAGAAGCCGGGCGTGGTGGCGCACGCCTTTAATCCCAGCACTCAGGAGGCTGAGGTAGGCGGAGCGTTGTGAGTTCGAGGCCGGCTTGGGCTACAACGCGAGCGCAAGGCCGGCCTGAGCTACATAGTGCGACCCTGCCTCAAAAAATCCAGGGCCGGGAGTTAGGCTCAGTGTCTTAAGCGCCTGCCCTGGCAGGCGCGAGGTTGTGAGTTCAATCCCCAGTGCCGCAAAAAAAAAAAAATAAATAAATAAAAAAATAAAACATCTAAAGAAGCTAGTAGCAAACAATTATTTTGAAGAAATAATAAAAAGTTTCTCAACAAATAAAAGCCTAGAACTGGATGAATTTACTGCTGAAATCTAGACATTAAAAAAGAATGAACACTGCTAATCCTCAAACTTAACTAGCAACTTGAAATTGAATTAATGCTTCCAAATGCATTCTATGAAGATAGTATCACTTTTATATCAAGAGTGGATAAGGACTCAAGAACAACAAAATTTGTAGAAAATATCAGTGATGAACATAAAAAAATGTTCAATAAATTTCTTGCAGGTAGAATTTAATGACACTTTAAAAGGTCATGCAGCATTACCGAATTGGTTTTGTTCTAACAAAGGAAGGCTCTTTCAAGATATATAAATCAAAAAATGTACTATACCACATAAATATGTTTTCATTATATTTGGTGTTCTAAAAGCTTTTCAATTGTGGATGTGCACATTGTTCTCTAGATTTTGAAAATACTATGCAATATTTTCATTGAACATGTTTTCAGTGCTTTTGGTCTAGAGGAATATCACCATATATGCAGAAAAGAACTTTGACACAATTCAGCAACACTTTATGATAAACATGTTGATGAAAATATATGAAGAAATATGTTTCCACAACATAGTGGAAGTTGTATACAAAAGATATGGAGATAACATCATAATGATGGGGAAACATTGAAGACATTTCCTCAAAAGTCAAGCATGACACAAAGGTGTGCAATGTCATTACTCCTGTTCAATATAGTACTTGAAACTTTAGCTAGAGCAATTAGAGAAGAGAAATAAACAAAAGAGATAAAAATTTAAAACAAAAAAGTCAAATTATCCCTATTTTCATATGTCATCCATTACATAGAAGATCCTAAAATCTCCAGCAGAAGATTTTCTGATCTGATCAACATATTCAAGAAAGAAGTAAAAAAAAGAAATCAACACACAAAATTAAATGCCTTCCATAAGTACTAATAACAAGCACCTACACACACTCTGATAAAGAGATCAGGAAAGCAATCCCATTCAGAACAACTTCAACAACTACCTAGAAATTAATATAATCAAAGAGGTGAATCGTTTCTACCATTAAAATTACAGAATTCTGTAGAAATTTAAAAATACACTAGAGAGACTTCCTCCAAGATGGCCGCCCAGACGACACCGTGACCGGGAGGCTCCCTGAATATACCATCAAAATGCCAGAATATAAACTAATATAATAACAGAGAGAAGGAAAAAAGAGGGAGATGGGTCCTCTGGACCCAAGAAGAATCTAAAACGAGAACTGTAGCCCACGGAAAGAGTAAAAGAATGAAATAAACAAAG